>BMAV01012763.1:111805-134823 GCA_019973955.1 Trichonephila inaurata madagascariensis
TGTCGACAAAAAAATTAGCGCACCAAGAAATAATTGCGGGATCGCGTAACAAAACTTGGAATGAAGGTACATGTCGGAAAGATATGTAAATGATTAGAAATGCAGCGTGATTGTGCATTACGTATAGCCGGTAGAGGGCGTTTAACGTCGTTCTCCGTGGAGTATAAAACAGGTAACCAAAACTTGTTTGAGTGTGCTGAATCGTTTATAAAGGAAGCTGAAGTACACATGCCATTATGCCATTTTCGAAGACAATATGAGCAGCTGTCACAGTTTTAGAGGGGAAGAATCATCGGCATGATGGAAGCTGGGAGATCAGCTAGGCGAGTAGCTCTTAAATTAGGCCGCTCTGATTGTGTTGTGAGGAGGTGTTGGGATCATTGGATCCTAGAGATGTCATTTACACGAAGACCAGGCTCGGGACGCCCTCGAAAGACCAGTCGTTGAGATGACCGCCACATCGTAAGAAATGAACGCGTACCGCCAGCTGCTTCATCGGCCGTCATCAAGGCACAGGTAGCACCTTCACTAGGAGCCCCTGTGTCTTCTCGAACCATACGAAGGAGCCTGGCTGAAGGACATTTGGGATCGTGGCGCCCATTACGTGTGCTGCTCTTGACGCCCACCCATCGACGCCTCCGTTTAGAGTGGTGCCGCACACGAGGAAACTGGACTGCGCAGCGGAATGGAAACAGGTCGTCTTTAGTGATGAATCCAGATTCAATCTCAGCAATGATGACAATCATGTTCGTGTGTGGAGACTCCATGATGAACGCCTCAATCTTACCTTTGCCTTACAGCTGGTGTGATGGAATGGGGTGCCACTGCCTACTATACACGGTAAGCACTAGTATTGATCCGGGGCACCATGACATCCTGCAACCACATATGTTGCCACTCATGCAACGGCTCCCAGGAGCAATTTTCAACAAGACACGGCAACCTCACACGGCAAGAGTGTCACAAGACTGTCTCTGCATTGTTACTACCCTTCTTTGGCCTGCCCGATCCACAGATTTGTCTCCAATGGAGCCTATCTGGGATCATTTGGGACGGCGAGTTGGGCATCCCACGAGTTTGAACGAACTAGAGGCAAGGTTACAGCAAATATGGGACGAAATGTCTCAAGACATCATACAGAACTTGTATGCCTCAATGCCCGATCGTATCGCATCGTGCATTCGCGCTAAAGAGGCTGTACAGTAATTGTCCGTTCTTTTGCCTTTTTCTCTGAAATAAATTATCCTCTTTTTTTGATTTTCTAATCATTTACTTATATCAAAGTAGTCATTACGTAAGTAAAATTTTGTTTCATTTTGACGACTCTTTCTTGGTGTGCTAATTTTTTTTCCATGAGTGTATTATGTTTGTGAAATTTAAAACAAATTTAAAATTATTTAAAAAATTAGTTTGTCTCTGCTACAAATTTTATTTCATTCACATTTTATAAAGTTAAAGACATTAAATCAAAAGGTGAGAAAATAAATGATTTAACTAATGTACTTTATTTGTATTTAACACAACATAATACAAATAATATTCATGAAAAAATATATTATAAGCTATTTTCGGAAATCAAGTTATTTTTAGTAAACAGTATCTTAAATAATAATTTATAACAAGTAAATTTTACTTTTGTAGATTTCGTAAATATTTATTGTATTTGATCAGATTCTTTTTAAAAAACGTCACACTGAGTCGATTTTATAACATTAAATGTGCATCGAGCAACATACTACCCAGAAACATAATACGAAAGTGTACCATAAACTATTATTTATGGAAGTTAAAATAATGTTTAACTTATTATTTCGGAAGAAACAATAAATTACAAAATAGAAATATTATGATATATCTTCAATATATGAAGTTTCACTTTGAATTTAATGTGATTTGTAAATATTTATTTTGAAATATTTAAATGCCAGAAATAATTTTAAGACATATTAGAGTTAAAAGTAATTCGCTTATAGAAGTGAATATTATTTATTCATATTCTGAATAAGCATATCAGAAAACGAAAACATTATCTTGGTATCAAAATTAAATCACAGAATCTATAGTAATTGCTACTAAATTTTATATATTTATCAATGCAATTACACTCTCGCCCGTGTTTAATACTTTTAATAGTTTGAAGAAAACAAAATTCTAAATGAGTAAGCAATTAAAAGGCTGCTAACCATTTCCATAGTATAATGTTTATTTAATGAGTTGAAGTACATTGAGTGTTACATCTCGGAAGCTGATATAAATGTTTCTTAGCTTCATTAATATTAAATGAGAAATTTAATTTGATTCTGAAATTTGAAAAGTTGTAGATATCCATATACATAAGCAAACACATTAAATGTATTGAGTTTATTAAAAAAATTAACCCCCCCCCCAAAAAAAAAAAAAAAAAATTACTCCATTAAATAGGAATACTATTCAACAAAAATAGAAAAGAGTTTTTAAAAGAAAATTCTTTCACTGTCTTTTATTGAGTAATTAAAAAGTGTAGTCCGAACCCAAAAGTTCGAACTAATTTGGACCGAAAGGTGGCCGAGTTTGTGAAGATGTCGGGTTATCACGAATGGAATTAAAAAAGAATAAGTACGAGTCTTTCCTCAGAAAATGTTAAACTGCACTTGTATGCATCGTTTGCTTGAGAATGCAACAGAAAATAAACTGTCCAAATACCCTTCAATAAAAGAAAGTATGTACTTTATGAACGCATATAGTACTTACAACATGAAAATGAAAATTTACGAATACAAAATTATGCAGTAATTTGCTTGATCATCAATGCAGAAAATACTTTATGAAGGCGTAAAGCACCGACTTTCCAAAAACTGGCTAATATTTTTTTAAAAATCCTTATTGTTCCTGTGTACTGCACCACGTTTTGCTGATTCACAACGAAAATGATGAAGTAACAGTAAGTCAGCGTTTCTCAAACTGTGGGGCGTGCCCCCTAGAGGGGGGGTGATAACTCCACAAGGGGGCGCGAGGCATATTGAAAAGTCGAAAACAAAAGATTATTTTTAAAAAAAATTATTAATTTACTGAAAGTATAAAAATAAAATACATTTTGACATAATAATAAATAAATATACATATACACTGATATAAAACTCTTATAAATGTATCAGTACTGCAAAATGTAATTTATAATTAACTCAGCAAAACTAAATTAAGAGCAAGTTTAATAATTACCATTGATCCCATGGGCTTGTCATATACAAAATTGTATACAGGAATAAACTAGAAAAGGAATAAATAAGCAAACACCCTGAAATAAGTAAATCCTTCGCAAACACTGCCAAGATCTTTTTATTGCATTCCAAAGCCTTTCGAATAACTTTATGAATATCAGTGTACAGAAAAGATCGTACTGCGGAAAGACGTATGTATACGTCTAGGCAATTAACGCTTTGACTGAGTGAGACATGGTGGACTTAAGACAGGACTTAAGAGCTTAAAGGTGTATTGGAGCTTTAGCGTCAAAGTATAGCACCATGAAATTCAATTCATTGTTATTGTATGGGGGGAGTGATGAAAATTTTGATTGAATATTGGCCCGCAGATATTGAAAGTTTGAGAAGCACTGCAGTAAGTGTATTATTGATGGACTTACCTTGTTGTTCATAATACTGAAGAGTGGTTTCGACAGCCTTTAATTAATCACTATGTGATATTTTAGAAGTTTGTACGCTGTCCTCAAGGTCAACTTCTTCATCATTTTCCGGAATTTTTTCATTAACTGTGATAACAGCAATAATTTCTGCATCTGATATTTTTCGACCTGCAAGGGTGTGACCGAGTTATCCGGAATTGCCGGACTATCGAGTGCCGAGTTTTCGAGACTCTACTTAATTAAGATTCCAGTTCCCGGTACGAAAATCTATATTAGACAGATCATCAGATCAGTTTGTAAATTAGAAGGAAAAAGCTGTTTACTGATCAAGAGAGAGAGAGAGAGAGATACAATATTATGACTACTTGAAAAGCGTCATAATCATTTCTAAAATTCATAAAAATGATATTCTTTGGCGAGTTTATTAAGGAATATTTTTATAGAATTCTACAAAAAAAAAACAAAAAAACAATATCAATAACTGAATTTAAAGTAATAAGCACTATGAACCTTTCTCTCTTTGTATATATTATTAAGACGGCATGTATCACTTACAATTGTAATTTTTACATTTTACCTGGGCTGACACATCTTTTTCTAAATTCTTGTGAAACAAACAATTTTCAGCTACATTTTCACAGATGAATGAATAAGTATGCTGAAATAAGTCCATGTGTGTGTGTGCTGTGTATATATCCAATTGCAGAAGATCATGATTCTACAGGCGTAAAGATTGCATGGTAATCCATCCTAGTGTAAATGGGATCTGACCAAAAATTAGATAGAAACACACTAAATATTTCAACACTGTCCCCACACCCTGCTGTGTGAGAAAATGAAAAACGAGGTGCCATAAGTTGAACGGATGAATTGTCACTCACTTCAAACAAAAATATACAAAAAAAGTAACTCACCTACCATAAATGAAACAACATTCTCCCTACTTGAATCTTAAAACCTCTAAAAGAAAACTCGACAAGAAATGTAAGCATTCAAAAAGCTGAAAAAAATACTAAAAGATATATTAAAAGCTACAATTATCTATAAAATAATACACAAAAAGACATTAGAAAACCTCAAAAAAATTTCAGATTCTTAAAACTAAAATAGAGAGTAATAATTAGCAAAACATTAATTGATTATATAAATTTGGAAAATTTCAATACTAAAATTGCTTAAAACTAATACTTACTTGAGTTTATTAATCTTTTTTGCATCGATTCGTATTTTCTTTAATAATTTTAAAAGATCATATCGATATTACCAAGATATAGAAATGCATTTTGGAAAAGTTATTTGATTTTCAAAAGTGTTTTTGAAGTTCTTCACGGATTATTAATGATGATATTTTACTTAATTTAAGGGAAATAAAAAAAACTGTGAAACATATTTCGAGTCTTAAAATAATTATTGTTTTAAAGAGAAAATCAATGGCTTAAGATACTGAGAAGAGTAGTTTTTTCCAGGAAGCCAAAGCAATAGGATACAAGCGGGAAAAAATATGACAAAAGGGAAGGGGTGAAAAGTAATAAAAATGCTAATAAAATGTCTCACAGGAGTTATTAATAAGTGCAACTAAATTAATTGAATTTTTATTGGCTGGAACCTCTTTTTATTTAGCATGTACCCCATTTTCTTTTACATATTTATATTTTTTTGCGAAAATTAAATTTAACATTGTACTACTTGCAGCAGCTATATACAAATACTTTTTTTTACAATTCATTCTAATGACATGCGTAAATACAACTCCTTCAAAATGAATATGTAATTATATTAAGAGAAAATGGAATTCACACTTTAGTTTGAGTTAATATATTTTGCTCTAATGAATTATGCAAAATAGTAGGATTGTAATCCTCCATAACACAAGCAATATATATAAAATTTTTAATGTGAATTCCTACTTAGGTCAACAAAGAAAAATTTTATTTTAGTTACTTTTTATCAAATAATTACAATTGATATAAATATGTATATACATATGACAGAATCACTACATTAAGTGGTAATTAATTTTTATTAATTATCATTAAAATATCGTATTGTTCTCCAAAACAATAATGTATATAAAATTTCAGATCAACTAAATACTTTAAGACGAGAGAAAAAAAATCTTTTAAAAGTTTTGACCCAAGTCGCTAAAAATGAAACCAACGTGACTTTATGTAGGATTCTTTAGATAATTAGTTTCACTCAATTAATTTTAATCAATTATAAATAAATTATCGCATTGCCATCCAAAATAATCGTGAATATAAAATTTCAGCTCAATTGAACGCTTTAAAATGTATTTTATTAACAATTGAAAATTTCAGCAAGAGTTATATAGGGAGATAGTGAACTAATAGGAATTGAAAATTAAACAGAATAAAAAATATATACATTTATACCAATGTGTAGTTTAATGCATCTTTTAATGTATAACTTCTATAGTTTATCTTACTAAAAGTAATTTCTCAGTTTATTTTTATCAATCTGTAAAGTTATTATTTACCATTTGTTTCATTTTGTAATTATTTCATATATCTTGTCAATACTTTAATTATAAATTTTAGTACTTGCGAATATTCTTAATCATATTATAATATCAAGGCTGTAAAATGGATTTTTAAATTAGTTCTGCATATTCGTGGTCTTTTTCTTGATAGTTTAAAAATAAATGCTTATTAGCTTTTTACTATATGCAATAAAATTTATAATCAAAGTTTTCTCTCTGGTTTTGAGAACTGAAGAAAATTTCAATATTAAGTTTAAAAAAGAAACTACACATAAGTCACTGGTATTTCTTATAGAACACACACACAAATTTGCTTCAGAAACATTTTTCAAATTCAAAATACCCTCATTCAAAAAACATATTTTATATAACTTGTCTATTGTGCAGATCTGAGAATAACAGTAATTTTTTCTGCCAATTTATCTTCTATTACAGAATCATAAATTTTGACTTCTATCGAGAAACTAAGAATCTGGAATTCGAATATCTATTGCCTTGAATGCAGGCAATAAAGAACAGCGTAAGTTAAATTTTCGTACTAAATCAACCTAAAACATTGTGTTATTGAAAAGCTCCAGGAATTCAATAAGTCCACTCAATAATACGGAAGAGAAAATTACATCCTTTCTCATTTAAATATCAAATACTTCTTCTAAATAAGTGAATTTAAACTAGTCACAGAAATTTCAGGAAATTGAAGAAACACGTCTTGAATCTATATACTTTTCTTTTATGATGCAAAACCTTTATTTCCACGGTATCGGTTTTTAGATGGTTCCTGAATTTGTGTAATGGTAATTCTAGTTTCTTGCGATTCAATATACTTACTTTGTTCATTTACATTAAATCAAATATTTGGTATCTATTGTAGCGCTAGTATAGGTAATATAAATCTCCCAGGTTTGATATACGATGTCTTGTATATATAGTTTCTCACGTATAAGGGAATAAAAGAAGGTTCAGATTTAAAAACTGTTTTAGCTGATAGATAAGGGAATGCAATTATTTCATATTGCGTGTGGTAATAAGATGTGGAAAATTTCTTTCGAAAAGAATCGGGAAGGCAACAAACCACATAATTTTGAGGAACTCACATAAGACGAGGTTGTGTGGAATGGAAAGAAAATAACGGCTTTAAAAATTCTGGTGTATAAAAAAAAACTTTATAAAAAATTTTAAACAGCTTTTTTTTTTCTTAACATTAAAACTTGTTGAATATCATTAAGCCTGGTGACATGGATCATGATTAAGTGATGATAACAATCGAGTAATGAAGGAGGGGGGATGTTATCTTTAAATATCTTGTGCTTTAAAAATAAAGATGCTAATATGTCATTAAAATATACTTTTAGTAATTAATAAATATTAATCATAAAAATATTATTTACAAGCAATTTATTCCAATATATGAAGTTTAGATTACTATAAAATGTTTTCATTTGTAGGTAAACTTATATGGTTTAAAATAAAATAAATTTTGGCTAGATAAATAAACACTTTTTTCTACCTGAAGGATATTGGTACTTTATGTTAATCAAAACCAAAATCTAGTGTAAGTACTATGTAACACATTCAGTATAAAACTAAAACATGTTAGTCTAAAAATGATAAGGGCCGCGGTAGCCTAGTGGCCTAGGTATCGGATCGTGGCTGGCTTGTCACGAGTTCGAGCCCAGTCCTACTAAAGACCCGCCGTGTAGGGGAGCGATGCACATTAAAGCTGTCGATATCTAAAACGTCCTCCCGGTGGAGTGGTAGTTAAGAGAGGGAGTACCAACTCAGGTGTCGCCCTCGTCACTTGACCATGGTTCAAAATTACGAGGTCCATCGCCAAAAGCCCTCGTGTAGCTGAGCAGTGCGACGTTAATTTTCACTCACAAAGATATTTAAATGATAAAAAACCGGATTTTTTTCTTATTTAAAAACAAATCAACACAAAACAAGAAAACTGGTAGAATTGTTTTTACAATATTTATCTAATTTTACGCTCTTTTTACATGCAACGCGGTTTACAAAGGAAGAATTACGTTTTTGCAGAAGTCCAGTTTGATAAAAAAAAAATTGCAAAATTTTGTGATTGTTTGCTTATTACAGTGCTTCTTAAACTTCCAATATTTGTGACCCAATTTTCAATCATAATTTCCATTGCGGCCCCTCGTACAACAATTACGTATTGAATGGAATAATAATGTACTTCGACGCTTAAGCTACAATGCGACTTTAATTATAAACCGTACAAATTATGAAGAAAAGTATTAAATTTTACATATATTTTTATAAACATTTGCATATATTTTTATTATATTTTTATAATCCTGTAGGATCACACATTGGCAATTATTAAACTTGTTCTTAACTTAGTATTGTTAAATTAATTATCAAATACATTGTGAAGTACTGATACATTTATAAGTATATTATATCAGTGTAAAAGTGTATTTTTTTTTTATTGTATCATAATATACTTTGTTTTGATTCATTTCAGTAAATTAATAATATTTTTAAAATATCTTTTGTTTTCGACTTTTTGATACACTTGTGCCCCCATGCTGGATTATCGCCCCCCCAGGGGGTCGCGCCCCACAGTTTGAGAAACTCTGGCTTATTACCATCACACTTCGAAGAGAACGTTTAAAAGACGAAGATGATACATGAACTGACACGTTGCGCCAGCTTCAGGGTTTTGAGTCCCAACAGATTTAGCGTACATCAGCCACTCTACTCATCAGGCCTTCCCCGGCATGAAGACTTAAATACACATAACTCAACAGAAATAGAACTGACCATAAGCTGACGAAATTGGTTACTCAGCTAACACAGCTATACATTTTTTTTGTATATGTATATATTTGCGTGAGGGGGGGGGGGGACAAAACATTACTTTAATTAAATTTCGCTAATTATATTCTATTGATAACAAACATAAAACAGAACATCAATAATCTAAAATGAAACAAAGATAGAAGGTAACTTCATATGTAAATCAACATTCATGGCTTCAAAAAGCATAAAAAGGACATATTTCCCGAAATCATGATTTCTTTAAACCATTTCTTGTCTTGGTTATAACACGTAAATATTCAAATTTTGTTTGGAGGAAAAATTATTTAAAAATGTCACAATATATGATTTATTAGAATCTATGACTTAGTGAATAACCGGGAGTCAGAAATCTGAGAAAGCAGAAAGAAATATAGCGTACTCAGAGTTGAAGAGGCAATATGCATCATTCCAAAGTTGTAATATCGATTCCAAGAAATAAAAAAAAGTTATATGTTACCTAGGGAAAGATCGTTCATGTGCTATTACAGCAATTGATGACAGGTATTACCTATTAACAGCTTGATGAGACAAAACAGGCCATGGTGCTCAGCTGTAACGACTGATGGTAACAGTTTCAGAGAGTTTTAAATGAAACATCCTCATACAGGCTTCATTAGAGTGGTTTCTATTCAATTAGGCCAATGGTTTGTATTCCGTTGACTTCAACTTACCAGGCGGCCCGAAGAAAGTAGGTTGCTGAACTCCAAGAATAAACTCAAAATTACTGGACTATGGTATAATTTATTGGTGAGTCCCGATGTATTCTGGAATGTGACTTTCCACGTATTTTTTTAGAGAGGGTAGGATATTTGAAATAAAGCCACGTTCGCTCGTGAAAGATCGTAATACAGTTTTGGGTTGATAGGATCTCCTGAAATTGGCATAGGACAATGTATGAATCTGAAAATTTCTTCGGAATGGCAATTTGACGACTCAAAATTATGCAGAAAAAATTATCATGCCGGGTATCAAATTGCAGCCATTCACGACTCCTTTGTTTTAAAGCATAACAATGCCAGATCTCATACAGATCGTCCTGTGGTGAACACGATTGAAGCTGAAATACTACAGCGCACGGATAACTGATATGTTTGAAGCACACTCGAATGACGCACATTTTAAGGAAATCATATCTTCCACTTGAAGATTACACTTTTTGAAGGTCTCCAAACTCTTATCGATAACCTCATCTTATCTGCGGGAAAACAAATTTACGGTTGGCTCTCTTAGCTCTTCGAGGGTTAACATACCATATTAATTAACTTGCATACTTTTCAAGCAATATTTTTTGTCATTTGTAACAAACAAAATTGTTTCCCTGATGCACCTTTTTTCATGTTCTTTCTATTGTTTCATCGAATTTAAGCCCCCGTAAAAATTTTCTTGTGTCTTCTTTTCTGTGTTAAATTTTAATGCATGTATACATAATACTTTCCATTTTCATGCCCACTCATGGCTATTTCACTTAGTTTTCGTCACTTCTTTACTTTCTTCCCTAATTGTTTTTAGTATTATATATATATAACATCACACACACATTCACAATGTTTTAATTGTATAACATTTTTTATGCAAATTAATAATACATTTTACTTTTTATTTCATTTGGTTTCTTACCACTGGCTTAGCTAGCTCTAAGGGGGCCCTGTATCAAAATTCCATCGGGGCCCTTTTTAAGATATGAGAGCCCTGTTAGTGGAACTGTGGTTACACATATTGGGGGCCCTGTATCATTGATACGGTGGTAGCTACGCCCCTGTTTCTTAATATTCTGATTCAAAACAATGCTAAAAAATTTTGATGATAAATTACTATAAAATTTTCGGGGTTGTTTTTATAGTAAATTTTAATGAAAATAAAATAAGCAAACGTAATTGATCTTTAGATGGTTATGAATTTTGAAATTCAGGCACATCCTGAAAAGAACATGTTGCTTTGCTGACTTTTAAAATATTTTCTGCCCAAAAATTACTAAGTGTACGATAGACTTGAATAAATTACAAAAATAAATTTATCATGAAATATCGTCTTTTATTATATGTCCATAAGTGAAATTGTAATTTTTTTATTCGTTAGTGAAATATCTAACTGATGTTCAGCGTTATGTTTCATCTTTGGAATTATCTGCTGATTCTGAGGAAGAAATATTTTTCCGTAAACGTTATTTGTTTTAAACGGGCATTTGAAACTGCTTCTTAAGTAAGCGACTTTATACATTTCAAAAGATCTTAAAATAAATGATATTCGTCTCATATTTCCTCAAACTATCACGGGGAAAAATAGCAGCATAAAGTCCCTTTGAAACGTATTTTTCTCCAAGGAAAGTACTTATCTTACGTCTCGGAGAAGACGCAGGATTAGGCCGGAAAAGCCAGCCGCGGTTATAAACGGTCATTTCTTCACCAGTTTCAAATCCCTTTCTGCTCATCTAAGCGCGCAAATGGTGGACGCGGACTTGGACTAATTTGCATAACGTCTTCACAAAAGAGGAAGACTGAGAAGTTGTGAAGCATAAACATCAGAACTGGCGAAATGGCTCCATCCGGCTATTTTGCATGTCAATGTTCAGTAAAGTTTTAACTCGTCCCAGCGAGCTTATGAAGGATTCGTCGTTGAATGGTGAATGGAAATTAATGTCACATGTTAATCGAGTTAATGGTAAATTGAGCGTATTTGAAGAGCAAAGGATTGTAAAGTGAGTATGGCTGCGGTGTTTCTGTGATAGTCTTGATTAAGCATTAAATACAAATAGTAATTACTTTACAGAATGGTAAGGAAAGGCATAGTATATACATATATAGCCTTATAGGGTGCAATGAATGTAGTAAAATTTAATTGTTTTGGATAAATATTGTTTCCCATAATTAGAAGCGAAATAAAAAAAAATATCAACGTATATATATATATTACTTTTGAAAATAATAATCATATTCTTTTTTAATGAAATGCAAGTAAAAGAGTAAAAAGAATATAAATAAAATAACATCACTGAAAATGTATAATACTACAAACACATTATTATTATTTTTCTTGTTGTCTTTTTTAATATTTAACCTCTTGCTTTATTTGAGTAAATAACAATTAGTTTTTGGATCAAAATAAAAGCCTCTAGAACAGGGGTGGCGAACCAGTCGCACGCGTGCCATTGATGGCACGCGACACAATATTTTGGGCACGCCACCGATGAAAACGGTTTAAATTTCCTTCCAAAATAACAGAGTTCACTGTGAGTTAATCGTCATGAGAGATCTCATTCGCACTTATACGCTAAACTATATGTTTTTGGAAACGGTATTATTACAAGAAACAATAAGTACTTCCCAATCTTGAAAAAATATCAATTATTTAGATATACATGAGAAACTAGATGAAGAAAAAGAAGAGAGAGTTATAGAAGAATTTATATTTCTGTAATTGATTCTTCAATCAAGCAATTTTCAGGGAGATGTTCTCTGTTGAAATAATTATCAGAAACGCTCAAATTTATTATGTAAACTGATGTGACATCATTTGATGAACTAAACTTGTCCCAGTTCAACTGGTTGGAAATTGAATTTGAAATACAACTGATTGATTTCCAGTGTAGTTCAATATGGATTCAAAAATTTATTGACACAAGGAAAAAGTTGGAAATGATATACAGTAAAAATGCCAGTAATGAAGGTTTGGAAACATTTAATTCGATTCCAGACACTTTTAGCTGTTTGAAGAAGCTGACTCGTGCTATTTTAACCACATTTTCATCTACCTATGCCTACGAGTAATTATTTTCAGAGATGAGGCTTGCTTAGAAACCGTTTGTTATATGATTCCAATTCAACATGCATTTTACTAAAAGTAACATCTTACAATCCTATTATAAATTATTTGCCATCTAATCTGCAATAACAGAAGACACACTAATGTTATTCTAATTTGAATTACACGTATAACTAAAACATTTACTACTATACAGTGCAAAAAAAAATATTTTTTCGTAGTGAATAAAGAGTTTCAAATTGTTAGAGTAATTAGTTTTGTTATATATATATTTTCCCAATAATCAGAAGTCAAAATTATTTGACGGCACGTCTGTACCTCATTAAGCAAAATGGCACTTTGATCCATAAAGGTTCGCCACCTCTACTCTAGAATTTTAACTGCTGCATTAAATTAGAAGAAATTTCTATTAACTGATTACATTTTTTAGCAAGAATCCTTAATTTGAGCTCCGAATTCAGATGTTTTAACTAATTCTTTCCTAATTTTTCAGTATCAACCGCAAGACATATGAATATATGGGTTGTCTTGTTATTAATTATATTTTTTTATTTAGAAGGAATGTAAGTTTTTGACACCAGTGTGATGGCCAGTGTGACGACAACTGAAACAGCACGGATTATCTGCTCGGAAACCATTTTGCGGCTACCCTTGACATTTTAACATAAAGACACGCAGTGGCAGTGCAGCATTTAACGGCAAAACTGGGTGCATGAGTAGCACCACTATGTCTTTTTAGATGTGTCCCAATTCTGCGCGCAACAGCACGATGGGCACCGAGGGGAAGGCACTTGGCTTTCTTGTATTCGATACAGTCATACCAGCGTTGCACTTAGTTCAGCGTTTCTCAAACTGTGGGGCGCGCCCCCTAGGGAGGCGTGATAACTCTCTGAGGGGGACGCGAGCATATTGAATATTCGGAAACAAAAGATTATTTTTAAAAAAACTATTAATTTATACTAAAAGTAAACAAACAAAATACGTTCTGACATAATAAAAAATAAAACATATTTACACTGGTATAATACATTTATAAATGTATCAGTACTGCACAATGTACTTTATAATTACTTTAACAATAGTAAATTAAGAACAAGATTAATAATTACTAGTGACGCCATGGGCTTGTCATATACAAACTTATATACAAAAATTAACACTCATCATGATAATTTGTACGGTTTATAATTAATCCCTTAACTGTCGATTAAAAGTTACGCGGTTCGCTTCCTAACATCATTGTTTTTCAAGTAAGCGCGCGTATGTGTTGGGGAGGGGAGGGAGAGGGAGAAATAAACATGCAAATACTCTGAAATAAGTAAATTCTTCGCGAACAATATCAAGGTCCTTTTAATGAATTTCAATGCCTTCGGAATAATTTTATGGATGGTAGTGCATAGAAAAGATCGTACTTTGGAAAGACTTATATATATGCCGAGGCAGAGTTAATGACTTGGCTGAGGGAAACTTTTACATGTGCCGGTAGCACGTAAGAGGTTAAAGTAGTATTGTAGTCTTAGCGTAAAAGTATAGTATTACTGAATTTAATACGTTGTTATTGCATGAGGGGGAGAAGGAGTGATGAAAATTATGATTGAATGTTAGGTCACAAGCATTGAAAGTTTGAGAACCACTGACTTAGTGTAAGGATATCCCCACCCATTTGGTACCCGACACGAGCATCTCTTGTTCGGATTGTCTCTAACTGGAATAGTCAGCGTTACATTTCTCAAATTTTAAGGCCTGTAGCAAATGTCCTATCTGTGTGACCTCAGAGACGTCAACACTCAATAATATAACGCAAGACTGCATATTGTCTGTCGTGTCCTGATCTACCTCAACAGACAAGGTGTTAGACTATTGCTCATGACACTATTTCAACCATTGAAAACATTTGTTTATGTTACTAAGAGACTAAGTCACCACCGCTCTCTAGCTACTGCTATTGAAGGTGTGACATAGACATAAAACAACATGGAATAAGTTGGCCGTACCTGTTATCAAGCCTAGTTTGACCTCATACATGTTCGAGCTATAACCGTTTTTGCTGCGGCATCTGTATATATTAACTGTCGACCCTGTATACACCTAAATTACCTACAAATTTAACCCTTTTCTCTTATTGCTAAGTTGTATACGTACAGTTAGTAAAATTTTGTTATTTTATTTTTCTCCCTTGTGTTGAAATTTAAGTAGTAGGCATTATGTACATATTTATGCGTGAGCATGTATGTGCGTGTGTGCGCGACCGCACATTTGTGTGTGAGAGTAACAATTTCACTTATTTCTAATTTATATTCTAATTTTTTTAAATATTTTTCTGTAAATGTAAATTATAGATACCAATTTTTAATTGCCATCCATAATTTTTCCCGTTAAAGGATTAAGACATGTGTTACAGCAGATTTGTTTCCTATTCCTCATGAAAGAATATTTTAATAGCTTACACGTTGGTTACTCAGCGACTGGCGATTCACCTCACTTCCTTATTTTTCTCATCCATATGATTCTCTAACTGAGAGAAAATGTGAGGATTTTAATATATCCCTTTTCTCAAATTGTTTTTCAATTCCTACTATTAGCTCACAATCTCTATATATTTATTTATATATTTTATTTATCTGGGTGGAATTTTTAATCGTTAATAAAATACATTTTAAAGCTCTCAACTGAGCTGAAATGTTATATACAGGTTTATTTTGGATGACAATACAATAATATAAAAATAATTAATAAAAATTAATTGATTAAAATAATTCTTTAAAGAATTACAAATACAACCACGTTGGCATCATTTTTGGTGACTTAGTGACTCTTTTGGCGACTTGTGTCAAAACTTGAAAAGGTTTTTTCTCACGTGTTAAAGTGTTCAGTTGAACTGATATTTATATCCGATGACAGTACGATAATATAATAATAATTAATCAAAATTAATTGATTAAAACTAATTATTTAAAGAATTACAAATACAACCACGTTGGTATCATTTTTGGTGACTTGTGTCAAAACTTGAAAAGGTTTTTTTTCTCACGTGTTAAAGTATTCAGTTGAACTGAAATTTATATACACGATTGTTTTGGATGACAATGCGATACTTTAATGATAATTAATAAAAATTAATGACCACTTAATGTTGTGATTCTGTCATATGTATATACATATTTATATTAATTGTAACTATTTAATAAAAAGTAGCCAAAATAAAATTTTTCTTTGTTGATCTAAGTAGGAATTGACTTAAAATTTTTTTTTTTATATTACTTGTTATAGAGAATGTACGCAAAACGGCCACTCTTCTAATGTTTAGAATACATTTATAAATTAGCTTTTTCACTTAGCTTTTCTTTTGTCATCACTATTACTAAAAAATACACTATATGCATTTATATATCCGTCAGGGCGTAATAATGTCACCAACATATTTTTCTGATAAAAATTAAAAGTCACATTTTTTTTAAATTTAAATAAAGTATTTATTTAAAATATTAGATATTTTTAAAGAAAATTCATTCATCAGGTTAATCACAATAACATTTAATAAAATTTCAATCCTCTGACTCATTTAATATTCGCTTTTTATTAGGAAATGGATGAATTCCCTTTAAATAGCAAATCCATCTAATGAAGGTATCTGAAGAAAATGAGGCTTTTCAGAGAAATTTGCATTTCCGCCTCTCTCCATCTTTATATATATATACATATACTGAGATTTCTATTTAATCACGGAAGCAAAATTTTACTCTAAAACGCTTAGCTCCCACTAGGTTGCTCACACAAATTGTAGAAATGTTATTTACATGAATTATGTAACTCAATTTATTTGTTCTTTTTTTTTTTGCAAAATTTTGTTCTTTGCGCTCCTCTTTTTGGTTAAATTCATCACTGAAGCTTCATCTTCGTCAGATTTTGATAAACTTGCAACTCTTACAGCTTCCTAGAAAGTTGAGTATTTAGTTTCGTAGATTTAAAATAAGTATTTGTATGAGACAACGCCTTTCTTCTCACGCAACGATTCCAATCCAGGCAATCGTTACGATATTTTTTACGAAAGCACAGTCGCAACAATATTGGCGACATTATAAGAAACGCAGCACATGACTGTAGCACAACGCAACTATAATTACACTGCTTGAACGGTCATATGATCATTTGATATTTTCACATTTAAACCTAACTGAGAGAAAGATTTATCTCGCTGGTTAAACTTAGGGAATTCAGCCAGAAACTTGTAGAATTTATATGCAGTTTCCTAATTGATATCACTTCAATTGAGAATATTCAATTTGAGTCATTTAATGCATTCGTGTTTCCTCGTCGTATAATAAATCAAATTTTGCTCGTTAAATCTTTCCATTCTGTTTGTAACTTAAAGATATTCAAATGCTTTGTTTTCGAAAATTCATTCAAGTAATTTCTGGTATTCTCCAGCAGTAACCAGTATTATGCATCAGTTTTATGAATAACAACAGAAAACAAAACAAGGCCTATGTATTGTTTCCTCATCATGGGCAATAAATGAGTAGTAATCTAATCAAAAATGATTATATGAATTATTGAAATCATCTTAAAAATTAATAATAAAAATTCCGGTTTTTCCTTTAAAAAAACGATTTCCGGAATGTTAGAGTTTATTTGTAGATTTTCTATTAAATATTGGATTACGCGTACTTAAAATTAATCGTATACTTTTATAACTTAGAATACATTTTTAAATACTTTGTACTTTTACTAAGGTAAGGCTCTAGATACAATTATACAAAAATAGAAAAATATGATATATATATATATATTTATATACATATATAGTAACTATGCCAAGGCCTAAGCGAATTCCTGAAATAATTGACTGTGATACCACTAAATTACGTTGTGATGGAACTTTTTTTTATATATAAATATTTGAAAGGGTTCTAGAAGTATTTTGTTAAGAAGTTGACTGAGAGAGATATATGAATCTCTCTTTACACGTTATTCGTATGAAACACGTAAATTATTTATGTATAAAATTAGATTTTTTGTTCATTTTTGAATAATTTTTCATCTGTATGCATTGCTAAGTTCTATTTATTTTATATTTTTGTTAAGTTATTATTCCACTTACCTTTAGATGAGTTTTACCTTTGTTATACTTCTCAAACTGAGAATTTACAGACTGATTTTTTTAAAGGAAAGAATATATTTATATGTATTTTGTACTGAGTCAGTTCTGTATGAGTGCGTGACTTCATAAGAATCCGTTAATCCAATTTACCGTAAAATTCGGAGTATAACGCACACATTTAAAGCAAAAAATAAGATCAAAATTTATATATGCGCGTTATACTCCCTGGTCTTCTTATAGCTTAAAATTTTTTAAAAAAAGAAGATAAGTAATAAGAAAAAGACTTCTACTTAGATCAAAATACTGTTCATTTAAAAGAAATGACATACCTAATAAACTTAAAGGGTTTTGGTTCTAGAAATATACTATTTTTTTCATAATCCTAGAATAATACCTCGTATAAATGACTTTAAAACATATAAGAATTGTACACATACATTTCAGATTTCTCCGTAATAAAGGGGGTGAACGTTATACAGCGAATCTATCCAAAAATTAAGAACTGCAGATTAAAAGTATAGGTACACGTTATAAGCCAGATTTTACTGAAAGTTAATTATAAATAACGTTAGATGTTATATAGTGATTTTACACAAAATCTATGAATATCTATATGCAACATTTAGCATGATAGGAGCAGCGGTATATTTGGCAACATAAAATGTTGCCAATATAATTATATAAATGATATATAAAATAATTATGTACAATGTCATATAAAATAAATAATAATAATAAATATAAAATAATATAAAGTAATACCTAAAATAAATAATAATAATTATATAAAATCTTGTCACTTTATGTATAATGATCTTTCAGAAGATTCTTATAATTAAATTGCTTAAATGCGCTTAATATTATCGAATTTCTAAAAAATATAAAAAAATATGAGGCGTATAAGTAAATATTTGAAGAAAATGTTTTGGAAATCTGCAATTATAAAAGGGGAAATTAAAAATGCTAACGTGTAGTATGTGAAAAATCAATGCATATTTAAAACTCAGGAACAAATTTAAATTGATAATCAAGGAATAAAAAGACCTCAGTTACACATTCCAAATCTGCCTACTATTAAATGATACAACTTTTGTTTTCTATTTTGTAGAAAAAATCCTGTACGTTTTTAAAGAAAATCTCTTTTTATAAGCATATTTTTAGATAAATAATTTTCTACCAAAAACTTATTTACTTATTGTATTTCAGAAAATTTAATAAAAATGCTGCTGTTATTGTGTAAGTGTAAAAGAGTATAAAAGTAAATATATAAAACAGAAATATAATATTTTCACTTAAGATAAAGACATTTTTAATCATTCATATTTTAAGAATTTACTATGTTCTAAGTACTTTTTTACCATGTGAATAAATGGAATACAAATATTTGAAAGATAATAATAAAATTTATTTCGATGAGCTTTTCTGAGATATAATATATTACATTCTGATTTTACATTTAATGAGAAATAAAATATTATGTATAAGCTGTGTCATAATGTGTTTTTATAATTAGATTATAAGGAGGAATTTTTCCTCACCTCATACAACATAATGCCATGCATTTCGCTAATTGGGAATAGAAACATTTTGGAAGAGGATTCATTTTCCTAACGAAATAATACAATAACTTAGATTTTAGAGGAACTTTTTTTTCAAAATATGTTCAAGAATTCTGATGTGATATATTTCAACTGCAGATCTTGAAGATTTAAACTTTTACATGGGAGAATGATTCGAAAAATTATTACAGAAGATTTAAACTTTTACATGGGAGAATGATTCGAAGAATTATAACATAATAAAATAACATTTTTTTAATGCTACACAATACTTCAGCTCATTATAATATAAAATACGATATTTTATTAGTACCTAAGAATGTTTTGGATCAATAAAAAGGTTTTGCATTTATCACATTCTTGTATCACAATTCCTTGTAAATAAATATTTTACAAAAAAAAAATAATTTAATTTAAAGTTGTATTTTACAGAAAACTAAGTTGCAAGAATAGTTAAACTAATAATTACACGCCTTAGTAAAATAAGAAAAAAAATGACAATTTTGAGCAATTTTTTAAGACTAGCATACGCTGACGGGGGGAAAGATTCCAACACCAAGAAAGAATTATTGTAGAGTAATAAAATCTGGAAAATACAATTGTCTGGTTAACATGCTTAATTGATTAAGTTTTTAAGATCACAGGTTAAATTAAGCAACAAAAATGCACTTCAAATGTGAAATAGTTTTACATTAATAGCCGGCGTAACCTCAAAGATTTTGAATGAAAGCCTAAAAGCGTGCTTGCATTGTGTCAAACAAGTGCTGAATGACACTTTGGGGTTTGGAGTTTCATGCTTGTTGTACTTGTCGTATCAATACCGGGACGAGCAGTGCTGGCTGTGGATGATGTCGGAGTTATCGTCCAATAGTATTTAATACGTGCTCAATTGAAGACAGATCTGGTAATCTCGCAGGCCAAGTTAACACATCAAGACTCTATAAAGCAAGTTACATTACAACCACGGTGTGAGGGCGAGCGTTATCCTGTTAAAAAACTCCCTTTTGAATGTTGTTTATGAATGGCAGTACTATAAGTTGAATTGACAGACTTACTTATAAATTTGCTGTCAACGTGTTTGGAATAACCCCGAAAGGGCTCCTGCTTTCATAGGAAATTGCTCAGCAGACCATGAGTCCAGGTGTAGGTTCAGTGTGTCTAGGCCACAGATAATTTGGTTGCAGGCGTTCCACTCTCCTCCTTCTGACCAACACACAGCTATCACTGGCACCAAGGCAGAACAAGCTTTCATCAGTAAACACAACAAATCTCTACTCCATCCTCCAATGAACTTTGGTTTGACATCACTGTCGTCACAAAGGGAGATTTTTTCCCGTCAGAGTATATACTCATACACATACTTATAAAAAAGCTGAAAAAAATCAGTTAAACATTCAGAACAATATTTCAAACCAATATAACTGAACCACTGTATTTTTGTTGTTGTTGTTGCTAATCTTCATATCTAGTTGAGCTAGATTAACTCCATGACATCATTCGCTCTCAGAAAATCAATTATAATAAGGGGGTGCTCATATAGATCTTTTAATGTAAGATCCAAGCAATCAAGAATATGTTCTGGGGGAACCTTGAAAACAGAACACCTAGCACAGGTCGAGAAAATTTTGTCTTTATTAGGTAGGTCAATGTTCTAAGGTGTCTAGGGGGGAAATGGAGGATGGAAAATTGTTCTTACCTGATACATCGAAGGGACAGACACCCATGGGACTTTTACCCTGATATCATCAGGAAACAGGAGGAATAGTTGAGGGATCATTCCATCTATAAGAGGAATACTGCTGTGCATAAATCACAAAGGGGTCAGAGAATCTGAGGGTTGAGCTGCTCTATTCTTTTCCAGGGTATCAAAGATCTCGTTACCTGCTGTATTAATATGAGAAAGAATCCTTTGCAAGTTATCTGACGAGAAACAGAAAGGTGTTTTAGCTTGTCCAAAATAACCACTAAAGTATTATCTCTCACCATATGCCAGTTAGAAATATGCTGGTTGGCACTTTGATATCAGTTAAAATCTATACGCTACCCGAAATAGGAAATGAAAGTGCCTTGTCGAGGTCTGTATCATTAGCAATTAATTCCCTAGGGAAAACAGAGCAACTATCAGGATTTTTCAAATGGATATGACAGGAATTTTTTGGTACCTAATATAAATGCCACTGCCAGTACAAGATGGTTCATATAAACAAGAATAGCGTTGTCTGTGGATTATACTAAAATTAATTAATTCAAGAGCAAGGTATTCAAGAGGATCTGTCGTCTTATAAACACAAGCAGAGAAATTTGGATAAAAATACACTTCAGGAAGACCATCCGATGGATCAATGCAAGATTTCTAGTAATGTGGTTCAACTGAGCTGAAAATCAAAGTGCATAAAATAAATTATAAACTGTATTTAAGTAACGGTCTAATGTTTAAATAGCAATACTGTTATCTAAATCGTGCACTATACACTTTCCTCAGCTCCATTCCGAAGCCCTTTCCAGTTTTAACCCTTATTTTAAAAAAGAAAATATTTTTCGGAAATTATAAAAAAAAAGAGAGTTTTTCCAATTTCTTTCCAAAGATGATTTTACTAGATATAATTTCCGATATTCGCTTTTGCATTACACTCTCATTGATTTTTAAAAGAAATCCTTTAAAGAAGCAAATACGATAAGGAATTGACTTAAAATTCATTCAAGTATCTGAAAAATATTCTACAAAATTCTAGAAAATAATAGTTTTTGGAAATTTAATTTTGATAAATGTGTTTAAGTAGTTTAAAACATTAGGAATCAATAATTACATTTTATAAATGTCATTATGTTTAAATATATTTGTATATAGTGCAACTATATATATATATATATAAGCCACTACTTTATAAAGACCTTTTTTTTTTCTTTACTACGTAATATTTGCTTATGTGTGTTTAAATTTACCACCATAATCTATTAACAGAATTTAGCATGTTACCCAAGTATCAGAAAAATATTCTACAAAATTGTAGAAAATAACAGTTTTTGGAAATTTAATTTTAATAAATGTGTTTAAGTAGTTTAAAGCATTAGAAATCAATAATTACATTTTATAAATATCATTACATTTTAATACATTTGTATATAGTGCAACTAAGCAACTACTTTATAAAGACCTTTTTTTTCTTTTTACTACGCAATATTTGCTTATGTGTGTTTAAATTTACCACCATAATCTAGTAACAGAATTTAGCATGTTACCATGCTTATTTCGGCATATTAAAAATTCAAGCCCTAATGAAAATTACTAGCCTGTAGACTATCAAAAGCTTCTGTAAATTATTTTCTGAATAGCTCTGAAGTCCTATGTTCTGACGCTATATTCACTATATTTTTTTCTTCATTATTTAAAAATAACCCTTTGCTAATGGTCATTCGAGCAGACATAGGAAAAGTCAACTCACTTTGATTGAGTGTGGGGAGGGGGAGGAATATTCTATCATATAAGTACATCAGGGAGGGGAGTCAAACTTGCGACCCACAACGATCATTTTCGTGGCCCGGCTAATATATCCCAACACAAGAATATACAATGAAATAGAAAAAATTCTCTAAAGTTAAGGTATCCGACTATGTTCGGAACCGTGATTTTGTAAAAGCGTGTAAATGGATAATATT
>BMAV01012763.1:138076-152630 GCA_019973955.1 Trichonephila inaurata madagascariensis
TCATCACGCCCCCCTAGGGGGCGCGCCCCACAGTTTGAGAAATACTGGTATAGACCATATTATTAATGTTATAAAAATACCAAGTATTTTAATTTCCATTCACTAGAACAAAAACTTCAAGTGTTTTAGTAAAAGCAGAAGCCAGAAATGTGTTTTTTTTTCGAAAAGCTCAAACGGGGACAGCGATTGCTCAAAAAGTTTTTTAAATAGTTTGCTGAAATTTTTTTGTATGTTCTGTATAACAGTAGAAGTGTTTTAACCTTCAGATCTATCAATCACCGTTTTATTACAAAATTTACAGTTCTTTATGTGAATATAATCACTGTTTTTTCTAGCAATTTCATATAACAACTAAGATGAAGTGCTCTAATTTTTTCGTAAAAATTAAAATATCTCATATCCTGAAGGTCATTTCAAATAGGAATAGCAAATTAATACATAAAAATTAAGAAATTGAGAATTTGTTCATTTACTATTTGTACAGAGGGGGTCCCATTTATGTAATTTTGTATCAATTTTTACCCATTTTTTCCCATTTTAGTAGTAATTTTTCTCTTCTTAATTTTAGCCCTTTTTTTTCTAAAAAAAGGTACTAAATACAACTAAAAACCAAAAAAAAATCTCCCTATCTCCATTTTTTTTTTAAAAAAATTTTGTCGCAAGCAGTCGGATACCTTAAACAAGACTTGAATTGTCTTCATATTCCTTCAAATGTTCTTTTATTGCTGTATTTGTCTTATTTTTTTCCTATAGAACTTCAAAACCCGGAGGGAATTATAAATAAACCTGAACCTATGAAAGAAACCTATTATAAAACAATAACAAAAATCAATATACCATAATATATATAAGCGTGTATGTTATGTTTACCAACAGGCAAAACACTTAAACAGCTGAATTTATTTACATTAATTTCAAAAAAAAATATTTGACGATTAATAAACAGTTATCAATAGAGTAAAAACAATTTTGCAAAAGAAATTAGAAAAACAATTTTTTAATAATTTTTTTATATATATAATGCGTTTTAATGGCGTAAATTCTTGTGATTCACTGATATAAATATTGTAACTAAAATAAAATTAATGAGAGAGAGAGAAAGAAAAAACTACTTTCAAAAAATTATTCTTAACAAATATAAAATACCTTATTTAAAGAGGTGGATTTTTAAATACTATTATAGTACTATTTAAAATACTAAGAGCAATTTCATATTTTTCAGTAGTAATAAAGCAATATGTATAATATTCGGAAAATAAATTTTTCCGCAGTCTTTTAAATTTTATTCTTCACAGGAATTAAATTTCGAAGCTCTAACTATCCAAAACCGGCTTATACAGACATTTTTTTTTTTAAAAAATTTAGTTTCTCATTTTTTGTTTAAACTGAGAGACTAAGTGTCTTGAGAAATTCAAATTAATATTATATCAGTAAGAAAGTGAAACTATTTAAATATTTCAATACTTTTTCTTAAAACTATTCTCTTTCTTTTTAGAATAAGTTATTACGGCATGCATATTGAGGAAACATATTTGATTGATGATACTCAGGTCATTAAGTAAAAACGCAAACAAAATTGTGATAAAAACAATCCAAAATATTAACATATTTGGCTAAGCTTTTGTGTATACTAATGCAGCAGCTAAGAGTAACAAAGAACTTTAAGCTGAGAAAACACAAGCAATTGTTCGGTTTTTCAAAAGAGATGTTTTTCTTCTCTTCTGAAATTTTCTGACTTTGAAGAAAGAAACTCTGAACTTTACAAACTTTTGAAACTATGTGATACTAAGCACGTTATTTTAAAAGACTTGATTTTCTGACTTTTTATTTATAGTAACAGTATATTTTATGTTGAACTTGAAAGCTTTCGATAAAACAATTTTATAATATTTATACACACATATATATATATAGTATAATTATTTTTCTCTACTAGAGAGATAGAAATCATTTGTATATCAAAGATAAATGCAACCAAAAAGCAGATATTGTGGAATTTAATTCCATTATTAAGATATCTGCCTACATACATAGACTGGGTTTCTAAAATCCCTTGATATTAGTATTTCTATTTTATTTTGTTGGTGCTCATGACTTCAATTAATGAAAAACACCGATCAAGCAGTTATATGATATTTAAATTTATTAAAATGATGTATTTTCAATGAAAGTTGATGAAAATTATACCAAAATTCAAACACTCAACACGGTATTCAAAGCCATATTTTTAAATTATTTTTACTCGACATATTTAACACAATTACAAAGGCAGTGAACTTAAATCTAAAATATATTTGCAATTACCAAAAAGTTATGACTCATAGCACATTTTCTTATAGAACATTTTATAAAATGCAGGTGCTCGTAACAATAAACTGTTAAAATAAAAAATAAAAACTATTCACGTTATAACTAAATCCTTGGTTCATTGTTTTTTTCATACTTTAAATAAAATGTATACTACATATGAAAAAAATACGTTCATAAACTTTTGAGATATCAGGTTTTAAGTAACATAGCTTTGAAAAAAAAAGAAATATAATCTTCATAAAAGGCAGTTAAAACTTTAATTCCCATTTTACGTAATTAATACTTAAAATCAGATACTTAAAATTTTACTTTTACAGCTCGGTCTCTATCTTATAAATTTTTTTCTTTCTGGGTACTCGATTTTTTCTCTACACAAAATGTCAAGATAAAAAAATTTTGAATTTCAGTCAAACATTGATTTCAATCTAATACATTTTCTTTTTTGAATGATAATTACTAATACCCTGCTTTAAAAAGCAAAGTTTTTTCACTTAATTTCCCATTAAAGGATTAAAAACTATATTTGGACACATTTTTTCGTGATTTCACGTAAAGGGGAATATACCTTGAACTTTCTGAAAGATTTATATATTCACGATTCTTGGTAGAAGAATGTCTCAATAGCTTTTACGTGCCTTATTAAGCGATTCAAGCTTTTCCCTAAATCACTTCCTAGTTCCTAAAAATAACTAAGATTTCCCTTTTAACTCATGAACAAATAATTACATTTTTCTCTTTGTACATTTTCCCCTATATTCTTTAATTTTTTAATGCTGAAACGGAGAATTCTATTTTTTATTGCTTGGCGTTTGTGTGTGAATGCAGAAGATGCTCATTTCTCTCTACTCATGTTTAACCTAACAAATTAAACGATAATTTATATATTCCGACTCTCTTCAGTTGCCACCACTATAACATTTCATTTAACAAATTTATTATACACACATCTGTAGATTATACCTATCTATATATATACAAGGTTTACCTAAACTCTGCGGCAAAACTTTAAGGGGTGATAGTACACATCAAGACAAACAATAGTAAATAGGAAACTTAGGGTCCCAAACGTATAGGTGCCATTAAAGTTTAGGGTCCAAAATTTCAAATGGTTATAAAAACAGAAAAATGGGTCGATTCGTTAACGGTTTTCATTAAAATTATTCTTTTTGTCAGTATTTTCTTGAAAAATAAATTTTAAGGATAAAGCTCAAAAAATGTCGATAGATGGCGCTTTAAACGAGGACGACACCTCAGCTGGCACTCCCTCTCCTAGCTTCCACACCACACCAACAGAAGATAGTTTGATCCTCGACAAATTTAATGTACATTGCCCCTTTACACGGAGGCTCTTCAGCGGTATCAGGCTCAAAAAGACACGCTGGCGGTGGACCTGTGAGGAATGATGTTAGACGAGTCAGAAGTTAAATTTTAGTCCACATACAAACATAAGATATGAACACCACCTCCATCAAATTAAAGAGTACCATTCCAACAAGAAAAAATCATTTTCTTCTGCCATCCTAATTATCCATGTGAATATGGACTCTTGATTGCAAGAAATATTTGTGGCTGTGGCAACTTAGTGGTTATGGTCACGAACTCGCGGTTGGAGAGCCGCTGGTTTGAATCCTGGTGCCATGTAGAGAAAGCCGATGCTCGTTAAATATGTCTATTCTCATTTGCCTCCCGTTGGTGTGAGATAGTAGTTAGGAGAGGGAGTGCCAGCTCAGGTGTCATCCTCGTCACTTGGCAGACTTTCAAAATTACGAGGTCAGTCACCAATATTCCTCGTGTTTCTGACGTTAATGTAGCTCTCTATTCCAAGCAATATTTTTCTATATGCTTAGAATTTATACAGTGGTGACCAAAATTGTTGACACTTTTGAAAATTGTTATGTTTTTTAAGTTTGTGTGTGTATGCTTATAGAAAATTTTATGTTGCCCAAAATGCAAAGTATTTTATATCATTTTAAAGGAAATTTAATATTGAATTCAATCAAAACAAACAAAATTCAAATATTTTCAACGCAAAAAAGTTACGCTGCAATAACTATCGACATGCATTAAATACTGATGATAGTAGTGGGATATCGGTACTTAGTGGGGTAGAATTTATTTTTTATTAAAGCTTCACATCGACGTTTCATTGAGCTGAAAATACCTTTATGCTCTTCCATCATGCTAATGCTATAGCTTGCGCTATGAGCTGAAAATAGCTTATGGTATTACATGATGCTGGGAAACAATTAAAGCTTCATTTAATTTCCTTTTATTTCAAGGATACCTCATTCGGGCAAAAGTTTTCAAACTGCATCACAAGTTTTCCATAGGATTGAGATCAGGATTGTTTACTGGCCAGGAGAACAATGATGTTTAGTCAAGAAGCTATGACATTAAATAAAAGAGTATACTGGACACCTAGAAAGAGGTATGTGACGAGAAAGTGATTTTCCTAAGTTAAAATTGCAAGTCAAGTGGGTGGCTCAGTGACAACATCTGGAGACTGAAAGTTTTGTTTAAGATGTCAGAATACAATTTTAATGAAAAACGAAGCAAGAAAAGGCCAAAAAAGGTGCACCACATCTGTTGATAGAAGAACCAAAATACTATCTCTCCTAGTTAAAAGACTGTCATCGACGGTCATCATAACTTAACTGAATGATGCTGGTGTTTCTATCAGTTCAAAAAAGAAATTATGAAACGATAAGCAGATGTTAGACTAAGAGGTAGAAGTCCCCGAAAAAAACCTTGTCTCAATTTACAGCAGCAATAAAAATGACTACAGTGGGCAAAGGAACACATTAATAGGACAAATGATTAGTGGTCCCAAGTTAAATAGAGGGGTGAAACTAAGATATCATTATTCGGTAGCGATGGCCGAAACTATGTAAAACATAGAATACGAGAAATGCTACATCTTGACTGCATCCAGACAACTGTGAAGTACCCACACATGTTTATGATTTTTTCATGCATATCAGCAGATGGTATCGGTCGCATTCATATCATCGATGGGACACAGAAGGCCACCAAATACATTGACACCATTCTAGAACCCAAATTTCTACCTTCCATCGTGAATCAATTTACCAACAAAGCATCATTTATTTTTCAGCCCGATTCTACTCCTTGTCCCACAGTAAAGTATTGGAAAGACTTATTTCATTCTAAAATCACATTGAATTGTTGCCCTAGCCAGGAAGCAGACCTGACCTCAAATATATCGAAAACTAGTGGCGCAGTTTGAAAACTCTTGTCCCAATGAGGTAACCATGTAATAAAAGGGAATTAATTGAAGCTATAATTGTTTCCTGACATCATGTAATAAGAAAGGAAGAGCTTAAAACTATTTTCAGCTCAATAAAACATCGATGTGAAGTTGTAATAAAAAATAAAGGCTACCCCACTAAGTACCGATATCCCACTGCTATCATTAATATTTAATGTATGTCGATATTTATTGCAGCATAACTTTTTTGCATTAAAAATATTTAAAGTTTGTTTGTTTTGAATGAATTTTAGTATTAAATTTCCTTTAAAATGATATAAAATGTTTTGAATTTTGGGCAACGTAACATTTTCTTCATACAAACTTAAAAAATACTACAAATTTCAAAAATGTCTACAATTTTGGCCACCACTGTATGTGAAATTCTATCACTCTATCCTTATTTTTGGTTCATATGCATAAGTTAACATCTGCATATATCAGTATTTTGCAGCTTAATTTGGGAAAAAAAAGCAAGTAACTATCACATCTCTGAAAAATGTATAATTTGACTATTATCTTATAAAAATAAATGAAATAATTTTTAGATACATAGGTTAAAAATAAATCCAGATCAAAAACATAAATTATTTCATCCAATTTAACATCCAAACTGAAATAATGAGTGCTTTTGGGATCACAAAATATGATTTTAATCTAATAAATAAGGAAGAAGTACGGTTACAAGCATTGTGCTTCATAATCAGCCTCATTAAGGTATCTGCAGATTTTGATAAACCTAAAAGATAAAAAGAAAAGTATTTTCTCCCCTATCGGATTAACACTGATAGTAAAATACAGCAAATTTACCACTCAGATATGCAATATGCAAAGAATACGACCTTTAATAAGCAAAATAAACGCGATTTGAAGCACATTAAGCTTTTATATTCCACCCTCACTTTCGTCTTCTTGCTGTGGCAATTATTTTCGAATTCTTTAGCAATGGCAATTATTTCCGGATTTCGGAAAATCACTGGACCATGTGTAGAACAATTGAGACGGCAGCTAATGAGTAAAATAAATCACGATTTGTTGAATATAATGAATTCCTGAAAAGCAGAGAAAAAGATCTAACAAAGATAATTCTAATAAATATTTACTTCGTTTCAGCTGTTGCATGTACAAAGCATTATTAGTCAATTAATTTCTGTTTTCTATTAAACAATACATATTTTTTACAGAAGGGAATAAAAAAAATATCTACAACAAAAGTTTGAAAATTTGATTTTATATGTGTATTATATAAACAATACAAATTATTTGAATGGATTCCTTTTTAGTCTTGTACTGATTTTGTGTATGTGTCACAAAACTTGTTACTTTTCAATAACGTTTCTCTTTGCTTTGATTTATTTCAAAATATGTTTTTGTATTCAAAGCTCTTGTAGTTTAACTTTTAATTTAACATTTACAATATAATTAACATATATTCCTTTTGCATATCCTTAATAATCATACATGGATATTTGATCATTTCACTAAATTATTTTCCTATTTTACAAACAGAAGAAGTATTTTGGATGTTCTATAGAGAAAAAGAAACAAACATTCGATATGCAAAAATGTTTCATGTTATTACAACTCTGTTCTTTACTAATGATGCTATTTAAAAATCTATAATCAAATTGTTTACTTTATGTTTAAGTACGAATATTAGATTTCAAGGAAATATTGATTTAAGTTACAAGGAGAAATGTAAAATTAAATATAAAGAAATCTATTGGAAAAATAAATAGTGCAAATATTTATGAATATTTCTTTAACAAATTGTGTATTATTAACTCTTATATGAAACAAATATTTGCTCTAGACATAAATAAGCAGTAAGAAATTTTAAAGTTTTGTTTCTTTTAATGGCTGTATCTTTCTTCCAAACATGCAAGCATTATTTTTGATTAAAATATTACAAAATAAAGCTGTTTAAACCTGCAATTCCCTACCCCCCGGTTCGTGGAATAAATGGTACCGGGCCACCCAAGGAGCGTCAAATTATTTCCATTTTATTTATCGTGTTGTATTTTTCTCGGGTTTGTGCTATTTTCTATGGAAGAGAAATTAACCTGGAACTCAAAGACATCACCTAAAGACGCAATAATTCAACACATGCGCAAAATATCATGATATTGTAGCATATAAAATGCATTCGAACCCCAATTTTACGAATTCATTGGAACCGAACATTTTGTTCGTCAATTCGGGGTTATTCGTTATATTGGGGTCTAGACGAAATATAAAATTTTTACCCTCACCTTTCGAAAATTATATAAGCAACTGCTTAATCTGAACCCCTAGTTAGAAAGTACACACTTTTTAATTCAACACCTAAAAATACTATTAGTGAATTATTATGCACCAGTTAATTGGAAATTTTAAATTACTGACTAATAGATGCTTCAAAGCCTTTTTGATTTCTAACTCGAAAGAGTTCTTTTTCTACTCTATTAAGAAAAGAAAATACTACATCATTTACATCCTGCTGCATGTGAATATGTTTTCACAATTTCCAAACAATGTAAAATATTAGAAAATGAGGACAGTTTTGATGGAGTTCCATTATCAATTTCTGCATTAGAATCATTTTTCATTAGCTCCGACAAATCAACGATATCCTCAACTTTAGTTGCACAGATAGGGCAGTACGTCATCAAATGTATTATAATCGTTAAAATCTTAAAATATCCCCCGGAATCGCACTATTCATTTATACCTGTAAAGTCTAATAACTTCACTTTTTGCCTTTGAAATTTGTTGCTTACAAGAAAAGTCTTTTATTGTTCCAGAAAGAAAGGATAAGACATTTGAAAAGAAATCCAATTTTTTCTAAAACAAACTAATAAAAAAAATTATTCCAGCTGCTGATATAATCCGTTATTTCGGAGTTTATTATTCGTTAAATAGGGGGTTTTACATTCATTGTAAACCAGGTAACTTAAAAATTCGTTAAATAGGGGTTCGATAAATCTGTGTCTCACTGTATAAGCAATCAACGTCCCCTCACTTAGCGGCCTAAGGTAAAATTATCCTCTCGTGAACGGTGCACGGCGATAAAAAGGTTGGGTAGCACTAATTTAAGCTATCCCCTTTTTTGAAAATTAATATTTAAGTATTTTTGTTTATGTAAGATGGATTTTAAAATATACCAGTTTCCAGCTAGTATTCTTTGTGGAATCATATTTATCAGTTAGGTAGAGTCATGGACATCCTTAAATTTTCGGAAGAAGTCGAGCTAACTTAACAGTCATTGTCGCGAAATAATGGTCAATAATTCTTCTGCCAGTCGTGAATTCGAATCCTGATGCCTTGAAAGATCCATCGTCTAAAGGGGCTGATACAGGTTAAGTTTTCTAAGGCTTTTTACGTTGACGAAGTTTGGTAGTCTGAAGAGTAGATTTCCAGATCAGTTACCTTTTTTATTATTTGATCATTGTTGAAAATTACGGGGTCTGTCACAAATAGTCTCATCGTTTAATTTCAATATAAACGTTAATAAAAAATCAAATAATCCATCTAATTGGTAGTGTTTTTATTATTTTCAAAGACTATAGAATGTCAGGGTTTATGCATTTTATATCTGTCTATATAGAATTTTGAGCTCACGTTGGTGTTGTAAGGATGCAGAGAAGTATTATTATCTCAGATGGCACCATGTCACTTAACTAAAATTCAAAACGAAAGAGCTCCTCTGTAGGTTTAAATTTGTGCGATATTAAGAAATAAATTTATACTCTACAGGAATTATTCCAATATATATTAATTTACTTAATTATTCATTTAAATTAATATATTAAGCTGAGTAAGTTAAAATATTTAAAAGTTCCTTTTTTCCTTAGAAAAAAGAAATTTTGAATTATCTCACAACAGTTTTATCTAACCATTCTACCGCTAAAGTAATGGTTTGTCGAACTTTATTTTAACTACCTTATAAACATTTGTAAAGTTTGTCCAAAGTAGACGCTTACTCTTTGAAATCATTTGTATTTAATTAGACAAAATCTTTTGTTGTTACTAATGCCACCTGTCTTACGATGTCAAATCGAGGCCCACGAAATTCATCGCGGCAAAGTTCTAGATGTACACCTGTCGTTATCCGTAGCTTTGGACACAATGCCGGTGACAGTACATTATGGCTCGGTTCTGCCCCAATTTTAAGGGATAAAACCTTAGGGGTGGTCAGGATCCTCCCACCTCTCTTCTTCTTCTACCATCCTTACAAGAGCACTTACAGCTTGGTGGCTATTTAGAGTATCCCCATGGCGCAAAGGCACTGAATATTTACAAACATCCAAGTCTTCTCCGGGATTCGAACTCAGCAGTTAACGTCGCTAACCCCGAAACCAGAATGGTTGTCTTTACAAACCTTAAGCTTAACTAATTCTCTCTAAACAATAGACAAGAATAATAACAAAAATAGAAAGAAAATGAAAATAAAAAATAAAAACTCGCACTATATGTTAAAGAATTTCTTAGGTTTTTAAATTTAATGTATTTCTCTCTCAAGATAATTCATGTCAGTTACAAGAACAATTGCTGCTATTTTCTTTCTATAAAGAAATACCGTTCGCAAAATTAATCCTCTTATTATTGTGCGCATTTCAAAACAATATATCCTGTTAAGAGCAAAAACTCTCCTAATTCAAGAAGGCCGTTATTTGAAAAAGTGTTTAATGTAATTCACTTCTTTTGCGACATATTTGAATTTAAAAATTTTGGAGAAAGTGAATGTTTTATTTACGCCGATAAAGCAATACGAGGGTTACGGGTGACGTATCTTGTAATTTTGAATCTCTATCAAGTGACAAAGACGACACCTGAGCTGGCAACTCCCTCTCCTCACTACCACACTAATTGGAGGACATTGAACATCGAAAAATTTATCGTGCGTCTGCCCCCTTCACACGCACATCTTCAGTGGCACCAGGACTCTAACCCATGACATTTTAGCCACTAGTTCGTGACCATAACTACTAGTCTATCGCAGCTACAAAACTTTCGCAGAAAAGGACCATAATAACTTTTTTAGAAAATAATTTATAATTAAGTTTATCTTCTTAGTTTCTCAACTTTCATTTAAGGAGTCACTTCAAATAGTATCTTATTTTACAATAGAAAAGGTGTTCAAATCTTACTCATTCATTTGCTCGTCATATGTTCACTGTTTCCTTTTGCCTTATACAGGGTGTCCTCGAATGCCATGTACAAACTTATAGGGCAGGTAGAGAACATCCTGAGGAGCGGAACATGAGCGGAAACGTAACTCTAACGAGATAAAAAGACACAAAGATCTTAAAGCCACAATGCAGAATGTAGTGTAAAACACTTTATTACAAAAACAAAAAAATAATAATAAATTAAAAGTATGACATTAAAACATCCCAGAAGGTGTTAGAATTTGCTGCCATTGGCGTGTATACACGCACGACACCGACGCAATATGGATTGGCGGTTATGTTCGAAAATACCGGTTGTTTCACGGATCGTAGCAGCAGCGATAGATATTCATGCCACCAGGTTCATTTCAGAATTGACGGGCATGTCGTCAATCGTGACTCTGAAAGATCCATGTTCCGCCTGGTTCTGTTACACCCTAGTGAACGTTTGAAAATTCGGCTGCCACCTCGTTGGATATCTTTCCCCATATAACCGAACAGCAACACGTCCATTTTAGTTGGCTACGTTGCAGACAAAGTGGATATCCGCCAACCCGGGGTTCGTGTAATGATTCACGTTCATTGTACGCTGTTCATGTTTAAAATGAGGAAACCACATGTCCCGACCTTGCGAGCTCACGTACAGCGCCACCTATCTTTTTCCGCCTATACTTTCCTATGTAAATATGGCTCCTCATGATGTTTTCTACATCCCCTTCAAGTTTGTACACGGCATCCGGGGACACCCTGTATACTAACTCAGCTACACATTATTTTAAAAATAATTATTAATCAACTATCTGGATAATTAGTTTAATTCCAGGATTTCTCTTTCTGTCTTACGTTTTGCATCATCTTAACATTTTTTTTCCTGATGAAATATTGCACAAAGAGTTAGAATTATTGTTCTACTATATTTGATTACTATGGATTATTTTTCGCGATTAGACCTATATCTCCTGTTTCAAAACAAAGAATAATGCATTTAGAATGTAGAATATAATTTGCAAGAAAAGTATTAATTTTCACTATTAAAATTATTGAAGATTTCTCAATTTTTTCGATTAATGTAAACATTTTTCCCATTACTCAAATTTCAAATGTTTGAAAGCAAGAATAATTGTTGAAGTTATTTTTCAAAAGTCGAGATTCTGTCTAAGTAAAGACAAAGAAAATAAGATTATCCTTTTAGCATTATTTCTCTTATGTGAAAAAGAGAATCAATTAAGTATACAAACATTAATTTTTTAAACATAAACACGTTCATTAACGCTAAATTACAATTTATTTTATTGGTTAAAGCTGCAGGTATTATTCCAACTTGAAAAGATTTTATTTTTGCCCAGAGCTATTTTTTTTTCTTTACTGTGAATTCTTTTCTTATAAAGTATTTCTAAGATAAAGATATTAGTGACCTTTAAATAATATTAGAAAAATTAATGTGAATCATAAATGCTCCAAATTTAATCTTTCATGGTAGAACATTAATTTTCTGGAGTAGAAATTTCCTATTAAAGGTTGTGATGGATACTATTAGAATAATTTGGAAAGAAATTTCTTGATAAACATATAAAATAAGTCTGGAAAATGACCGATCCATTTTTTACTAATTTTAATGGATTATTGATATTATGCATATTAGAACTCTGAAAATAAAATAATTCAATTTTACGAAAGGGAATCTTAATTTGTGCTCGTCAAATCATATTTATATTATATTTTTAATAAATACTAAGAGCTTGATAAATAGGTTAAGAGCAATATCTCAGTTGACAAATAAATTTTCTTTGTTAATCGTATGTTTGAATTCGTACCATCTGTCCAAATATGGACTCAGTTTTGAAACTATTTCTGAGAGTGAAAACTATGTTTCAAAGCAATTAACCGATTGTTTTTACTTTTAACATTACATGATTGTCATGTAAAAATTATTTCTGAAGAAATGTAGAATAATTTCCATTTACATTAATTGTACATGGCAAAACACGCTTTTGCAACTATGGTATTTTATGTCGATTTTTCATTACATAACAGAAGTCGCCGTTTACCAGTTCATTCCGAACGTTTTAGTTATTTGGATAAATTATAAGAAGTTCAAAATGATCAGCAAAATTAGAATAATCCAGCTGTCGTGGTAATTGCATAGTTCAATAAAGTCAGATTCTCAAACTAGACGAATTAAAAACTATAAATTGTTATTTATTTATATTTATAACTTAATAATTTTCAGAATGTGATGACCCGCAAAGATTAACTTTAATTTTCAGGAAATTAGAAAATCAACTCTATAAAATTTCTAAGATCATGTGAGTCGCAACTAACGTAGTTATGGAATTATGAAATTATTCAAATTCAACTTCTAAGATAAAGCCATGACAGCTACACTGATGTTTAGTGATATTTCACACTTACGTTGAAATACAGTTCAAAATACCTATCTATATTCTCAATTGTATTTTAGAATAACGTATTAAATTTGAAATATCAGTTAACTTATGAATAAACTTGAGCAAGTGTTTTTAATGTTGCACTATACCGCAACATGAAGGCTATTTGGGACGAACCTTGATATTTTGAATCGTGATCAAGTGAAGAAGGCGATGCATCAGCTGGCACCCATCTCCGAACTTCCACACCACACTAATTGGAGGACTTTCAGCCCCTCTTCAGCGGAACTAGGGTTTGAATTCACGCCACGCCAGCAATGAGCTCGTGACCACAACTACTAAGCTACCGCCACCATGGAATGAATATGGGATCACTAAAAGGAATAAAATCAATACATTAAAATAAAAATATGTAGGAAATGCAAAACTAAAAATTAAGAGTGAAATTCAAAAAATTTATTGCAGCTGTCATACAGTAATTGTTCTATTTCAAACAATAAAAACTCTATTTGCTTCACAAACATAAATCCAACATAAATATAATTTTCCTTGCAGCGACAGACGATCAATCCCTTTTTTTCAAATGATTATAACTTCTTTACAGTTGATATTTTTGACAAAAGGATCATATCCGTTAAATTGGAAAAACATTATTTTTCAAGTTATGACTTATACGCTTGTGTCTTTGTTAGAAAAAGAATTGTTATGATAAGATAAACCAGATATAATTTGAAATTTGATGTCCCTATCTTTTATCCATATGTGTTACTCAATCTAAAGGTTTTATATGAACTATGTTAGTATTTCAGTATATATATAAATCAAGGGATAATTCATTTTTCAAAAACTTTCATATATTTTTTTTCTATTTAATAAAATTGCAATTTAAGTCTTACGCTTTAGTCATGTATAGCAATATTATCTGTTCTAAATTTCCTTTTCTTGGTGCATCGTATTTATTAAACACAAAATTTTCATAATCCTATTATTTAATCAAATTACTCTCATATTTTCCCCTAATTATTTGGATTATTAAATACCATGGCAAACTTAATGTCCAATTACTTATTGTTTCAGGTGTGTGCGGAAAGCAAAAAAGGGCTAGAAAATGAAATTAAAAACGAAACATTTTCATTTGCTTTATTTTCTTGCACCCCATTCATAAATCTATATAAAAGTGAAACTAAACAGTCAAACAGTTTTATTTTAAAAAGGCTAATATAGTAAATACAAATGAAGAGTTGATATTGTTCAAAATTAAATATTTTTTGCTATTGCAAATACAGAATTATTTAAGTAAAAAATTCAAAGCTATTCTATTATATATATCATTGTTATATCTATTATATAGAATAAAACTTTCATTATTTAAATATGTTAGTCCTCAAAGTAAAAAGAATTAATTTTTTAATATTTTTCAATTCCTCTTATTAGTTTAC
>BMAV01012763.1:154507-177048 GCA_019973955.1 Trichonephila inaurata madagascariensis
TTTTATTTATTCTAAATATTAATTAACAATTACCAGTTAGTCGTTATTTTAAAAAGAAATCATTTAAATAAATAAAATAACTATCAATGACCATGTTTTTATTAACTTGCTTTCTTGTCTGTCAGGGTGGAATTTTGTAATAGCTTTTAAACTAACTTCTCGATGAGCTAGAGACTTGAAATTTGGACCACAGCACAGAAGTGGGTGACAATGCATGAAAATGTGAAAAAAAGAATAAAAAACAAAAATAAGGAGAGAAAGATGAAGAAAACGAAAAGAAAACAAACAAAAACTATGCTTTTTAGTCCGTTACAAAAACATGGTACATTAAAATTTTTTTAGGTAATATACTTGTGTATATCTGTGTGTGTGTGCATGTGTACATTCACGTGTTCATGCGTGAATGCGTACGTTCATGCTCATGTTTAAACTAATTATGTTTATTTTTCATACATTCCCTGCAAAGATAGTTTTCACAAATTGGATATTTCTGTAGTATCTTTAATTTAAAGTATTTAAAGATAATTTTGAACATGAGTTTATATATTCATTTACATACATTCACATTTTTTTTTTTAAAAAACTAGTTGAAATAATCTACAATTTAAAAGTTTTAACGTAATCGAAAAGGGCGTCTCTATAAGTGGAACTTTGAAACTGAAAGAAAGCTAATTAATTAAGAAATTAGAATGAATGCTTTACGTTATGAATATATTTTTATTCTTTACTATGTGTCGATTCAAATCAAACTTCCTGTTGAATACTTTACCTTATATATTTATGATCGGAGAATTTGTACGAAAAGAAAGTGTTAGATTAAAATTTGGAAAGAGATAAAGGAGTGATATATTTAATACGTTGCTAGCCATGTCATATACCATCTTCTATAACTACGTAATTATCAAAAATAAGTTTCACGATGGTGAGAAAAGTTAGGAATTCTTCCATATTATGTTTTTACATTGTTTTAATTTTTAACCACAGGCAAATGGCTTAAATAACATTTTTATCGCATTCTGTGCAAATTTAGCTTAAAATTCATACAATTTACATGCATATGTATTCTGATTTGTTGCAATGTTTTCCATTTTAAAAACGCTGTATTAATCACATTTTATTAGTTAGAAATCCTATGTCAATTTAGTCTCCATCAATCGTGCTTAAGTGGACAATACATTAAATTTAATGTGTTTTAAATACACTTCAAGAATTGTAGCTAAAAAAAAGAGACGATAAAGAAAAAATAAAAGTGAGAAATAGTTGCTTAAAAAGCCAATGTTTTATATTTATAAACGTTAATGCATATGTTTAAAAATAGTTTACATTTTCAATAAGTAAAGCATCAAATTATAAAAACCTAAAGGATATTTAAGATTGTTTCTACATTCCTTTTTGCTCTTGATTGTATACTGCTTTCCTCTTCGATTTTTACTCTAAAAAGGTGTTTTCTTCAAGAATCTTCCCATCTAAAGAATTTTACATTCTTTTACATTTAAAGTACGCACATTAAAGAAATTATACTTGAACTCTCAAAAAAAAATCATATAAAAAAAAAATGTGCTTTAAGCGTACAATAAAACAATATATGTAACATATACAATCGGATCTCTATTAAACAAAGTCACTATATCTCGAAAAAAAATTCGTTATATGATATTCACATTTTGAAATGAAAAAAACAAAAAGAAAGAGTTCAAAACTTTTAAAAGTTTTCAGATTTTTAAAAAATTGCTAGATTGTTTTAATTGCATAAAATCTATTTTATTTTAATAAAAACATTCAAACAACGCCACAATTGAATCAAACATTAAATATTAATTGCAAAATTTAAATATTTACTTATTTACATGGAGTAAATTTTACTTTAAATTCATTTGTAGCAAATGAAACTAAAAATCTAAAAAAAAAATACACAATGTCGTTTTTTTATTTCAAAGTCTACTTTCTTTTTATGAATTCTTTTTTCTATGTTTTTAAGATTCACTAATTACTTGTTTATGCAAACACACATTCTTTTTTCTAGCGTTATTCACTTATTTTTCACTCACAATTCTTTACAACGTTCCATTTACATAAAAAACACCTTTTTTTTCTCCAAAATAAGATTTTCATAAAGGTAGAACTTGTGTTATATTTGTGAATGTTAAATGTTTTTATAATTATATAATAAGTTTGCCTTTGTTTATGTTAATGAACTTAAATTAAGCAAATATTAATTTGGAACGTAAATACTCAATTATATATAATAAATATAATTTCCCTGATAAATTTATATTCACTCTCAAATCAATTTACTTTCAATAACTTTGGTATTATAGTTAACTTTTTAACTATATAAAATTGTTTTATTAAAGAAGGAGCTGTTCGAAAAATATTAACACCTCGCATCATGTAATACAATATTCTTACTATTCTTTGTGTGTGTTTTTAATTAAAATATATTTCTTCAAAATAATCATTAGAGTTAAATATTCGATCAATATTGATATGTTGATACAATTAATGTTCAATATTCTTTTCACAGATTGTTGATCTATATTCATTTCATCCTGCTTAAAATTTACACATACCTTTTCTTACTGTCAATTATCATGGTCAGATCTTTTCTGAGAATTATGAAGGGATTTGACTACATAAACCTCAGGTTCATCATGATTTCTAGTAACTCTCAGTGTATATATTCAGAACCATCTGCTTTATTTTAGTGTCTAGTTACTTCTCAATAAAAAGTGAGTTGTTCGGAAAGTAATTTCATTTTTTCTTGGAGAAAATGAAAGAATTTGGGTGGTATAAATACTTTATTAAATTATATATTCTTCATTTTGGTTCTTCATCTTTGGTAATCTTTCAGGCGGCAATAGCATTCCACACTCACAAAACTTCTGATTTTTTCAAAAAAAATTTGATTCAAGGGGGTTTTTTTTTGACGTTCGCTTTTTAAGGAAGACTTTTGCCGTTTAAAAAATTTTGTAAAGACATGAAAAAGTAATAATGTGAAGGTGATTGTGGTCTGCAGAATATGGTGGCTGTTGTAGTACATCCCATTCAAGTTCAAAATCCTTGTTCATACTTATATGAGGTCTCGCATTATTTTTGTGGAACATTCTTCCTTTTTTATTGATCAGTTTTGTTCTCTTCTACTTGAGTAAATCATTTGAATTTTTGTCTTGTTGATAGCAGAATACTTAGAACCTATCGTAATTTGATCAGTAGCTCCACATCTCTGAAAAAAAACTTCTTGAAATCCCATTGAACAATCAACGTCACCTTTTTTGATGAATATTGGTTTTCGAAATGCTTTGCATCTGTTCTTTCTTACTCTATGATCTCTTGCACTTAACATTATTGTAGACAATCACATTTCTGGTCCCCTGTGATCATTCATTTCAAAAATGAACTCTTTTTTTTTTACTTTGGAGAAGAAAATCCCATACTTCAACATGATGGAGAAAATTTCTTTCAATAAGAATATCTGGAATCTCTTTACTTCAAGTTTTTCATAGGATAATGAACAGTCAAGTTTGATAAATGTAATCTCTCAATATTCTCTTTGAGTTGTTATTCGGTGATTTTACATCTATCGATGCCTTTTTTTTTTCTTTTATCCGCTTCAACTGAGTTTCCCGAACTTGGTAATAACAACATAAAAAATGCAAGAAAGAAGTTATGCAAACCAGTTTTGTTAATGGCACTTTGTCAATACATCCTCTAAATCAGGTGTGCTCAACCTTTTTTTCTGCTGGGCCGCATATATATGCTAGTTATTTCACGCGGGCCGCAACATGAGGATAAACGGGGGAAGGGGGTGGAGAAATGCTTCAAGACCAAGATAACATCGGAAATTTAAAATGTGGAAAATTGATCGAAATATTATAACTCCTGTTTTGCTTTTTTTAATTATTATTTTTTATATTTTTTTATTTTTGTCACTAGCACTAAATTAGAATCATTTAAGAAACACTCCTTCACATTTTCTGCATCAAAAAGCGGTTTCATATTATTATCAATAATATAACTAACCTCTTGAAAGAGATCTTCGAGGAAAAGCATCATTGAATGATTCCTGTTTATTGGTATTTTTTAAATACAGCACTTTCATGACAAACTAAACAATTACTGATCCATGTTTGTTTTTCACTACAAAATAGTCAACCTCCCAATCAACTTGGAACAATTTATTTTCTTTGAATATTTTTCGCTTGGAAAATATGAAAGATTGTTAAAAATTAGTTCCACCCATAAAATTGTCGCTACTCCACTGTTGTCTGCTATCACTAACCGTAATCATTCCAAATAGAAAAAGAATATCAATTCGTACCCGTACTATACCGACAGCAAAAAGTAAAGTTGATATATTTGATTTCTTGACAAAGAATTCCTCACCAAATTTTCAGTACAATGTTCTTAAATACGTAAATTTCTCATAGCAATCGACCATGATAGGGCCACTTAAAAAGACTCGGTGGGCCGCAGGTCGAGTATCGTTGCTCTAAATAAACAAGATTTTTTTCCCTTGCATTAACAACTTTTTTACTTTTTATATAATAAAAAGTAAAATATTCCAACAATGCTACTTTTTACTTTATGCAAAATCAAACAAAATAATCCAAACAAGCTTTGCTCTATTACGTGAAAAATATACAATGACAATGAGGCTTAAGTGAGGTTATCCGTGAAAAAATACTATAAAGTTCTCGGTTTGAAAAAAGGAAATTTCTTTCTGAACAACTCAATGCTATCGAAGTATGCTTGATTTAAACATAAGATATATTTTAAAATCTTAAGGAATATTTCAATTTATTGGAATAATTTCTAATTAGCTTTATATCCTAATATTTAAAAAAATCTATGGTAAATTACCATTATTATTCTCTAGCATCTTATCAGGAACATAAAAGACTAAAGTAATAGCTCGGTATCCCAGAAATAATTGCTATTTTAGTTATTTTACCGAACAGCTTTAATTTTTTTTTATATTTCGAGTAAAATGTGTAATCATTGATAAACTCAAATTGTTACTCCCAAATGTAACTAAATTTGTTATATGTTCTTAAATTCTCTTTCATGAAACTGAATTTCTTTTTATTTAAAATAGGCTTTATTTTTACATTCAGTTCTTCCGTAAAATTATTTGTGTCTGTGGTGATAATATAAATAGTGAATACTACTAAGAAACACATATTCTCTGATCATTGTATTTTTAATATGAGAAGGCAGAATCAATATAACGAAATATCTAGTCCTAGAATTTTTCAAAAGCAACGAAACAAGAAGATTCACCTTACATAAGAAAAAAATACCGCTTGAGGCAAGTACGAGTAATACTAAAAACAAAAAATGGATGTTGTTCACTATAACAAGCATTTGAGACTACTTGAATCACATTCTTTAAAGGTGCCTTACGAATACATTGCATTCAGTATAATTTTAAACACAAAAGTCAAATATTTCCTTTAAACTCCTTCTAAGGTTATTAATTTGCTTTCTGACTAATTTATAAAATGTGCCAAATAAATATTTGTTTGGTCAAGCAACAAGTGTCATCTTCCCATCGGTCAATTATTTTACCTCGAAGTATCGCAGAGGGGAGGCGCTGTAGTCAAGCTTGGATGCCCGCGTTTGTAGCCCAACAGTTTGTACTCAGAATTGACAGCTAAGCTCTCGAAAGCAGTTGGATATTCCAGCACAATGGTTGTTCTTATGGTTATTCTTCTTATCATTACTGCTCATGGTAAGTTAATTAGTTTTTTTTTCATTCAATGATATGATGCGGAAATTATTTTAATAAAATAAAATGTATTATTTTATAAATTTGTTTTATTTAAAAATTACTTTAGAGACCTTTCAATAAATTTATATAGACGATAAAATGAATTTTTTTTTAACTTAACAACTGTAAAGTTTTAGAAATGGAAATTTTGAATTTAAATTTTTAAAATTAAAAAAGATTTAATTGTTTTAAATTATAAAATTTTGCATAACTATGAAACTCTTTAAGTTCATTATTAATAAAAATATAGCCCATTGTTGAAATCAACTGTTTCAATGGTATTTGAATATTCTTAAAAAATTCCAGAATAATTTTTTGTGTATAATTACTATATTTTTTTAAAGAAAGAGCATAACTTAAAGGCCTTTTAAAAATGTTTACAATCAAAGAAACATATCTATGAAGTTCCGAAGATGTTCATAAGAACAAATTAGTTAAAGATGTTGAGACAAATTAATTAACATTAAATAATAAATTTTCCAGAAAAAAAATTTCTTTTTTTACAAGATTTTTAAATAAAAAATTATTCAAAAAGTATCATTTTTTATCCCAAAACTTCGCAGAAAATTATTAATGTTTGTTACAATGATTAAATATATTTGGAGTAATCAAAATTCTAAAAGTAATTTTTAAAAAAATTAGAATGACGAACTTCTCTCTGAAAAATGTTTTATTATGAATAAAGTAAAGTAGTGGATGATTTTTAATGCAATAATACCTAGAATAAATTTTGAATATCCCTTATCAAATATAGTAAAGTTTAAAAGTTCACATCATATCTTCCAAATTTCAATTTAAAATGAAGTTATTATTTAAGAAAAAAAATCAAATGAACTGAGAAATTAATGCATTTGATCATTTTTTATATAGGCATGAAGTATCTCCTTACTCACACACATATTAAAATTCCTAGAATAACTTTACTGCTTTCTAAATTTTTTTAATCTTAATTTTATTTTCCTTTTATCAGTTACATTTGTAATTCTGTGATTATACTTCTATATAGTATTACAAGTGAACATTTCTCAATAACTTTATGCTGTATAATGGGGCACTTGAATTGGATATAGAAATTGTTTTGAAAAATTAATAGGAAAAAAAAGAAAAGTATTTAAAAAATACAAATATAAAATTGTGTTGAACGTTGTTTTTAGCTTAGGATAAATTAATATTCGGTTTCCTCTCAATTTTAGCTTTGGTTTTGATTGTAATTTCTACATTTAAATTTATTACTCTTAATTACATAATATAATAAAAAGTAACATCTACGTTTACATTTCCAATTATATTTCCTTAAAATCTTTCACTTTCAAAGGAGTAAATTAACTCGTTCTTAAGTAAAATTTGAAACGTATAATAATTCGATGACTTAATACTTTTAAAAATTTTATACGAAGATATTGCCTTACTCTTTTTATGATCGTTACAGATGACAATTTGGTACTGTTCTTTCTTATTTAAAATTTGTATCCCCTTAAAATTTTCAATTAAACAGCGAAACAATATACATACTTTTTGCTAATATTTTTTCATTTAATGCAATTTAAATTATCGATAAAAAATGCTTCCTCTTCATTTAAATGAAGGAGATTAAAAAATTTTGTCAATAAAAAGTTTTCCGTTGAAAAAGCAACTAGTGATTTTAAACAAAATGAATCTAATTATGGACTTATTATAAGAAATATATAAAACACCTGCAATTAATTTACTAATTGAATGATTCTTAAGAGGGCACAATACGATTGAATTGACAAAAACTGGTCAAAAACTCAAATATTTTTTTTTTTAGCTTAAACCGGTTTTTTTATATATGTATATTTTTCTATAATCTCAAAAAATTTTAAAATTGAGTAAAAAAAATTCAGTGCTATAATAAGTTTTGTGTTGGTTTTTTTCTCATTCTAATGCCAAATAAAAATTGTAAGCATATTTATTTCAGAAAGAAAAAATATTTAATTTATCTTCATTTAAAAGGCTAAGGCTTTTTTTATTGCTACAAATGCTTTGAGTTATTTTAACTATTGCTATTAGTACATGTTGTAATAAAAGTTGGTAAACATCTTTGAATCAAAGCAATACTTTTTTTTTAATTGTTGCATTCAAAATTTACACATTTTTCAAGGAATTTTCAATAAGCATTTCAAAAACAGAATATTTTACAAATATTAATCATTCTAGAAGAAAACCCATACCAACTTTTGTTATACATAGCTTGACATATTTGTAAAGCAAATTTTATGTGTGAACGTCAGTTATTGTAGTAGTAGAATTTTAAAATCCCTTCAAAAATTTTGAAACTTTACTTTTAAGTACTAAATGGTTAATCTTTTGTAGTACTTAAAGCACAAAAAATATTTTGTAACAAATACATTGGTTACGTGCAAAAAAATTATAAAAATCATTAATTCAAATATTTTTTTGTATAAATCGTACCACGTCTTCATAACTTTAAAACAATATTTTATATAAAAATTAAAATTATTTTTATATCATACTTATATAGGCTGCGTGGAGTGAAAATATTTTTGCAACTATTTTTATTAATATATGTTTAGCGTTTAATTATTCATATACGAGTATAAAAGCTTTTGAACAATTGTAATAACTTTTGTTATTAGTCAAATGTGTTATTTTCTCTGCTTTTAATTGTTCTCTGTGTTACTTTTCATTTTAGATATTTATAAGTGATTTTCGTTAATAATTTCTTATGATGAAAAGAATCAAATAATCAGTGCATATATTGAAAGTTATCACATTAACTACTTTCAGCATATTTATCAGTTTTTTATTGGATATTTTTCATGAAAGTTGAAAATCAATATCAGTAAATCAATAAAATGAAAGTTTCTATAAGGAGACAGAATACACATTCCTATTATGATATCGTTTGTCCGTATTACGTTTTGTTCTGTACTAATGATTCTACTTCTTCCGGGTGACTTAAGTACATTATACAAAATTTATGGAAATATTTAGGTACTAAAATTAATAGCATTCTTCTGACATTTCTCTTGGTTTGTTCGCTAAAAGATCGTGAGTAACAACGACACACCGGAAAGAAAAAATGGGAAATTTAGTTTAATTAAGGTATCCAACTACGTTCGGAACCATGATTTTAAAAAAGAGCATAAATGGATAATTTTCATGATATTTAGTGTCACTTAGATTAGAATACAAGTATAAAATTGTTTTAAGAACATTTTTTGACAAAAACAATTATTTAAATACAATATTTTGGCAAAAAATTGACTTAGAATAATTTCTTTTCAAACTGTTCTCCTTTTATAAAAAGTGCTTCTAAAATAATAATATTTTCCTTATATAAAGTAAATACTTCTCCAGAGAGGTCTGAACTAGGACTTTTGAAAAATTCACATTATTTTCAGAGTTACCACCAATTGAAATAATTATCGGTTGTTTTTTTTCTTAAAATTGCTCCCCTCTGTTGTAAAATATGAATAAACCCACTTCTAAGTTATATATTTCAAAAATTCTAATTGAGCCTCTGCAGAGAAGTCTGAGCTATATACAGGCAAAATATTATTATAATAGAAGCATTTTTCATAAAAGGAGAATATTTTGAAAATTGGTCATTCTATGTTAATTTTTTGTCAAAATATTTTGTACTTAAATAATTTTTTATTGTAATACTATTCTTAAAACAATTTTATATACGTTTTCTAATCTAAGTGACACTAAATATAAATATTATCCATTTATATACGCTTTTACAAAATCACGGTTCCGAACGTAGTCGCATACCTTAACTATTGGAATGATATTTAACAATTGATGACGTTAATAAGCTGAGTAGCGTTATAAGGTATTTTTGGAGCTGCAGTCTGTCTCTTAACCCCTTAAGCGGTCAATTTTTTGCCCAAAGTGTTCCGAAAGAAAGGCACATTTTTATGATATATAACTAAGCAAAATACTTAATACAAAATGCCAAATTAGAAAAAGTTTATTTAATTTTTAATTTTAAAGTTTTCACACTTTTTTTTATTTTATAATTGTGGAACACAAGAACCCCTAAATGTTTGCTTTGTATAAGTACACTCTGCATGCTATGAAGAATGTTTTACACATATCTTAAAACAATTTCTCTCATACAGACAAAAAAATTTCATGCTCGTACCTCTTCTTCAAACGCGCGCGCGCGTGTATGAGTAATGCATGGTGTGATACATGAGTGTAATGCATGGTGTAATACTTAGATTGCAATGTGTACAGATGTAATATTAGGTTTTTTGGAAAATCTTTTCATTCTAATGTCTTCTCAAGCAACAAATTGCACATTGCTTTACCAATCCTTGTTCTTTGTCGAATATTTTCAGGAATCTAAATCCCTGCAATTCCCGCCTTCACCACAAAAAAAAACCCATGATGAGAAGTATTTCATCACCATAAACACAAACTGCATCCCTTGAAAACACTAGCACTATAAGAATTAAAAATATAAGCAAATAAAAAAAATAGAAAGAAGATAATATCAGTACCTGCACAGGCAAACCGGAATGGAAAGCCACACACAGTTAAGGGGTTAATCTTATTTACAATCAAAAACTGCTTTACCTTTGAGGAGAAAATTATTTTAGGTGTTTGTTTTTTTTCACTAGCAGAAAATATATTTGATGAATATACTAGAGATTATCCTGATTCTTTGATAGTGTTTGCATGCTTGTAAGAAATTGAAATAAATTTTGCAGATACTATACAAATTAAAAACAAGAATTCATAAATTAATATACTAATAAAACTGTTATTTCCTTACTAATTTCCTCTATATCAGTGATCCGCAACCCCTGGTCCGTGGATCAAATGGTGCCGGCCGCCTAAAGAACATTAAACTATTGCCTTTTTATTTAAAGGGGTGCATTTCTCTCGGATTTGCGCAACTTTCCACGGAAATCACTTTATATTCCACGTTATAAATCACTTTTATTCATTTTTGGTGTAACTATATTTTATTTTGAAGTTATATTTAAATGTAAAAAAAACTAAATTAAAATTCATAAATCAAAACAATCTAAAATATAAACAATCAACGTGTCCCATCCTCAGTGGGCCGCGGTAAAATTATCAAATTTTGACCGGTCCACAGCGATAAAAAGGTTGCGGAGCACTGTTCTATATAACAAAGAAAAGTGACCGCGTGTTGCGGATTCGAATCCCTGTGCAACTGAAAACTCAAAGTGTAGAGGGGTCCATAAACGTTAATTCTGTCGAGCCTCAAAATCCTCACATGGGAAAGTTTGGAGGGTGGGTGCCTGCTCATGTGTCATCCTCGTCCATCGTCCCATGACCGAGGTTCAAAATTACTAATCAGTCGGCAATGTCTCACGTGTTTCTTTGTAGTGAGACGTTAATAAACACTCACTCGTGACAAAGGGATATACTAATAAGATTTAAAAGCTCTCGGACTGAGTCTACGTGCCTATAACGTGGAAAAAATTTGCAGTAGAGCAACTACAATAATATTTCTGTGTTATTGCATTCTTCCACTTTTCTAAAAAAAAATTTGTTTCAAATCACGTGGTTGGTGGGTTGCCCCGGCATCGTATTGCTGGCGGATGTATTTAGTCGTCAACAATTGAAAGAAATTGCATTTGTTGAGCGGATAATAGATATTAATTTTTGTTTTGCTTGGGAAAGAGAGCTACGGAGATTTACGAAAGTGTGAATCAGGTGTATGGCTTTGATACATTATCGCAAACGCAAGATTTTGAGTGACATCAACATTTCAGAGAAGACAGGGAAGTGTCGAAGTCGACAAACGCTCTGGACATCCGCAGACTTCCCGCACCACTGAAAACATCGAAAAGGTTTCTGCGGCGGTACGTAAAAACAGGCTTCAAACAATAGCAGAATCAGTTGAGATATCCTCGGCAACATGTCAATGGATACTAACTAAGGATCTTAATATGCATAGGGTTTGTTAACGTATCTTTCCCCGCATGTTAAACCAAGACCAATCTGCAGATGAAGTTAAAAGTGCATCGCAGGTTGATTTAAAGAACATGGCTAAAAATAGATTCCAGAAATATTTCGATGAATTTTACAAGGAATGGCAAAAGTGTGTTGTTACTCAAGGGTCTTATTTCAAAGGAGGGTGAGTTTCAGCAGTTTAATTCATAATATTTTTTAAGTTATAGACTCAGTCCGGGAACTTAAGAATCCTACTAATTGTAATTACTAAACAACATACATAGTGTTTTTAAATTATCATTCCATATTTTTCTTGAGTTTCATTTTTTGGCCCATTTCCCTTAAAAGTACTTTCATATTTATTTATTTTTAATTACTCCTTTGTACAAAGCAATCATTTTTAAATAGATGCCTCTTCTAATATTTTAACTTACGCAATCGACACGTCTTTAAGTAATTTTTATTTCGTAGCCAAAATAAAACGAAGTACAATTCTCTTTCTTTTATGGAATTTCAATGGATCATATATTTATTTGAATTTTGCGCAACGTAGATTATTGACGATTAAAGACAGCAAAAAATTTTTGAAACATAATAATACCGAATTACGATATAAATGATATAGAAAACTAATGAATTTATTTCCTGTTCTATTTATATAACATTTCATTGGATCTCTAATAACTATTTTTACATATCAATTTAAGCTTTATAGTTTTTTTGCTTATAAAAAGTTGATAAAATACATTTTTTATATATTGTTAATAACTTTTCTCTCTCATTATTTCATTTAAAATTTTATTTTTTATACTAATACTTTATTAAAAATAATAAATGAGATTTCTATTGACTAATAGTTAATATGGAATAAAAGGAGAACGAAATGGAAAAAAAATAATTGAAATTGTACTACGAAAAGCAGTTAAATATATTACCAAAAACATCTAATATTTTATTAAGATTGAATTTCATACCTAAAAAGGACATAAAATCATATAAAACAGAAAAAGTCATTAAATTTAAGCAAAGAAAAACTATGAATATTTTAGTGACTATCAGATTTAAAAAGTAAATTACTGTCATGAGTAAACCCAGCATTTTTTTATGAAATTAATTAGACAAAATTTTGTATAATATTGTAAATCGAAAAATGGATCATACTGATGTTAAAAATTTTTTTTAATTATCCTAAATTTTAACGTTGTATTAAATTAAAAACAAAATGTGTGTGTGTGTGTGTGTGTGTGTGCGTTGCGTACTTTTAAAAAACCATAAATATTGATATAAAATTTATAGGAAATAAAGGATTATATATGAATGTTTCAAAAATATATATTATTAATTTATTAAACATGTGGCACCCTCTATTGAATAATTGTATAATTAATTGAAAATACCAGTATTAAAACATATTGTCAGTAATAATTAATATATACTGCAATTTATCTGAGAGCTATTAGAAATTATTTCCACTATTACTATGAGAACTATTAATTCATTTGTAGATTATGTTTACAAAACTTTGAAAGATTCATTTTTAAAATTAATAATGTAACAACGTTCTTGTATCAAGAATCTTGTTACAGAAAAAAAATAAAAGCTTCAGGTCAGGGGTGGTCAACCCGCGGCATGCGTGCCAGTATGGCATGGTGGAGTTGTAGCAGTGACACGCGAAGACTTATTGAAAAATTTGAAAATATAAGAAATAACATCATTTTACAGTTTAATTAAAATACGGTTGTTTTAGACAAAAACAAGATTTATTTATTGCTTTTAAACACAATTAATTGAATTACAATAGAAAATCATCACGTAAAGAATACTCCTTTCTTGCTGGCTTCCCAAATAAAAGGCACTCGCAAGATTTTGGAATTTGAGGGAGCGTGTTTTAAAATATCTGGAAAGTGCCCCGTGAGTGCTTGCTACTTAAGAATGAAGACTAGCGATGGGATTAAGCTTTTCTTATCGATATTGTGGGACATTTAAATAATTTAAATGTACGCTTATCGGAATAGGATTGCATTTTAAAGCTGACAGAGATGTTTATTACCTTTTTTTCTAATTGCTATGAAGTTTTTCAAAAATGATTTTTGTAAAAGTTAGATAATTTTTTAAAAATATTGTTAGTTAAATACTAGTATTTATTGGTATTGATTCCTAAAAAAGTATGTATAATGTTTCAGTATGCCATTTATTAAAAAAGTGCTCTAATCATGTTGGGATACCTTAAATAATATTTCCATTTTAACGTATTTTTAATATCAATTTGATTAAAAATCTTTTTATTTAAGTTTGTATATTTTGTCTGTAATGAGCACCTTTATTAATCTATAGGTATTATTGTTCATTTAAATAATATAATTAGTATCTCTGTGTGTAATATAATTATAATTTGTTCTGACGGTTACGCAGACTTGTATATTTCAACATATAATGTTTCATCAAAATTCCAACTCTAAACTGTTGCATTATTACAACTCAAATTTTCGAAGGGGGAAAGAAAATGACAAGCGATTTTCTCAAAAACAAATATTTTCCTTACAAAAACTTGCATTCTGAAAGATTAGATATTTGATTCTGACGAATTGTGCGTTTGGATTATTCCATTAAGGTGAATGTTTAGCTTTTGCTTATACTTTATCGACTCATCGCTTGGGGCAACTGTAGAGCCCTAGGGAGGCGTAAAGAAAAGTAGGAAGGGAGGTAAGCGAGATGAAAAAAAGAAGGGGGGAGAGAGGGTGAGCAAGCACTTTTCCCCTACCCCCAAATGGCCACGTGTCTTCTATTTTGCATTATCTATCTTTTTCCCCTTAACGCACGGTGTAAAATTTAAGCATAATAGCAAGCACCGTTTCCCGCGCAATGAAAATTGATCGGCACGCCTTTCTACCCTAAAGTTACATGGAAGAGAGGGGAAAGTGTTATATAATGAAGATGAAAAGTTCCTAATGCGGCTGGTTGGGGCATTCTTTGGAAAATTCGTGAAGATTACGTGCCTTAATAAAAGGGCTGATGTAGGGAAGGGGAGAGGTAGTATTTAATGTTTTTAATGGTGGGTGTCAATCTCTAGACAAGCCTTCTAAAAAAAGACGTATTTTTCTTCGAATACTGAAAAAGGTAATGAATGAATTTGTTCCGTTGCGATAAATTATTATTTGAAGTAGAGTCATCGAATAATAATAAATCATAAAGAATTTATTTATAAAATTAATTTTAAAATGTAATGAGTTATGAGCACTGATACCATACATAAAAAAAACATATTTAGTTCTTTAAAACTATACCTCTAATGTTTGTGGAAAATATATGTAACTATTAAAATTTAATCCTTATTTATAATTCAGCTTTTTTTTTTCTAAACTGCTTTTTCTTCAATATGAATGATTTTATTCATTGCAAATCTATTTCTTCATTAAATTCGTAGGAAAAAAGCAATTTTAATTTAAATACTTTTGTTTCTACTAAACTATAATTTTAACAGTTTTAAGTCTATTTATATCGAATGTAAAATTTGACATGTAATCTTCACTTATTTAGAAAGAGTGTTTATTAACATCACATTAAAAAGCAACACGAAAGGTATTAATATGACGGACCTCGTAATTTTAAATCTTGAACAAGTGATGCGGATGGCTGTGCTGACACCCCTCTCTCCAGACTACCGCCCTACGCCAACGAGACGACTTTGAACATCGACTGATTTAAAGAGCACCATCCCACGAGTTTGAGGCCACCGCGGCCTCAAATATTAAGTGTTGTAGAATGTTTGCTCAAAATTTTAATATGATTTGACTATCCCGTTTTCATAAATAATAATTAACAAGCATGTGATTGAAATTTTACAAAAAATCAGAATAAAGGAAATAATAAACACAGCAATTTCCCTGACTACATATGTTTTTAAAAGTATACTAATAAATTTTCTTTTTTATTTATTTAAGAAAGAGAAAGCAGAAAATCAATACCTATATATCAACATACTCGTATTTTTACTTACGCTACTTTAAAAATGTAGCATAAAACCATTAAAAAATAAAATTGCTTTAAAAATCGAATTGTTCACAAAATGTCCCAAAAATTATAACTTAAGTTTTGCATTTAGTTATTTGCATTAATGGAAAAAATATTAATCCTGTGAATAAACAGAGGTGTAATATTTTTCTGACAAGTTTGAAAAAAAGAAATTTCTTGATCTGGTTTTTATCCTCTCCATCTCTTATGATTTCTTTCAGCGTCTTAAATCGCTTCACATTTAGAAAGAATTTACAGATTTTAAGTGTCAAATTTTTAAAAAATTTCACTATCCAAATTTTTAATTTTATCAAGTAATTAGGACCTAAAACAGGCGTTAATGAGCAAAATAATATTTTAAAAATGTAGTAATAAATAATAAAATACTAATTGAACTTAAGGTATGTTAATCAAATTTATAATGTTTGAATTTGATCGGAAGATTAAGTCATTTTTAAATCAGGCTCTTTAATTTTTCTAATAAATAAAAAATTTCCCTTAAACTAATAATCTCGTATTAGCATTTATCATTTAGATTTAAGAAAAAAATTATTCTGTAAACTTTTCCGTTTCACCGGCGCAAATCATGCCAAGTTGGCGACAACAGACAACATAAAAAAAAATATTAACAAATAACAGTTGCCAAAGGTTTTTCATCCATTTACGATTGTATTATGAAAAAGATGTTACTGATAAGCAATGAACACGACTTGTTTTAAAAATCTGGTAGTAAAAGGTTACCGGCGGGAATATTCCGTTTGACATCGGTTGTATCATTTTTGGCGACTTTATCGCCTGCGCCAGCGAAACGGAAAAGTACCCAAAATTTTTATTGCATTGGTGTTACTTTGACATTTTTAATTGAATAAATCTGAATTATTTTTAGTTTCTAATAAGTAAAAAAAAACATTATGGACTTAAGATATTTTAAATAGGATAACGAAAATAATCTTTATAATTATTTCTATCGCCAGAATTGTATGTTGTAAATCAACCTCGTTATGTCAGTTTAAGAGAGAAAATATAAGAAGTCTTCGAAAATGTGTATGCAACAAAACAATTCTGACATTCAATTCTTTTAAATTTTTTTTTGAACAAAAAATCCTATTGAAGCATATACATCAAGCAAACAAAGTTTTTGAGAAAACGGACCATTGATAGTAAAAAATAATTTTGACGAATTTTAATACACAGGATCATTTTTGCTTTTATTTTTATTTAAATATTATATGCAAAAATGAATAAATAAGACTATTTTTCTTTCAAATATTTATTTATGATGATTTTCCTTGCCATTTTATATGCCAAAAGACACAACTACGGTATATATATATTTTATACACAACTGTGCAGTTTACACACAAGCTTAACATCCAAATTTTATAAAAATTATTAGCACTATGAGAGATTATTATAAGAGTTCATTTTAGTCTCTAACATAGTTTTCTCTGCTGTATCTTTGGTATTGAATTTCTCGAATAACAACGTAAATACGGCAATTCTTTTAAATATGAAGTTTCTTATAGAAGCAGTTGACATATATTCAGGAAAAAATTTATTTACTCCAAGTTTGTCATTTTTTTTTACTATGAACAACTATCTATGAAAAGATTTGAATCAATGTATGTAGCATATAGATAAATTACAATTATTGAAACTTTAAAAAGATAATGGGAAAACTGAAAATCAGTTACTTGTGGAGTTAACTGTATAAATGAATTGATTCTCCAATAGAGACACAATACAACTATATATTCAGAAATTTTCGTTATTTAAAGATTACTTCAGAATTTATATTAGCCTGGTGATAATTGAAAATAAACCATTGTTATTGCTTACGTAATGTGAGATTCTTTGTCACACTATAATGCAAAACTAGAGCTTTTGGTGACTGATCTCGTAATTTTGAACCTCTTTAATGTGACGAAGATGGCATCTGAGCTGGCACATCCTCCCTCTCTAGGCTATCACACCATGCCAATGGGAGAACTTAAAACCTCGACAGATTTAACGTGCATCATCCCCCTGTACACACAGGGTCTTCAGTGGCAACGAGTTCGAACTCATGACACGCCAGCTATGATTTGGTGACCATAACTTGTAGGTTACCGTGGCCATGCTGTTTGTGTGAAATTTATTAGACACTTCTAATACTGTCGCTGTGTATGTGTAAAAAGCTAAACTTTAGAAAACATCTTTTGATAATTTGTTTGTTTTAAAAAAAACTATTTCATTTTCATGCATTTAATTATTGTTTCTTTTCTATGCTCTCTCAGCTGCATTTTCATAAAATTAAGAGTTAATCATTATTTTTGCAACATCAATGTAATGATTATTACTTTTGAGCATCATATTTGTACTTTTATTCAAATTTTAGATGTAAAACACGTTGTGTTATTTAATTGTTTTTTATTTAGCTTAAAATATTGTATTTGTTATTGTAATCGTTTTCGTGGATTTGAATGCATTTCGAATAATACATTTAAACCTAAACAAAAGTCTAATGCATTAAAATTAACTTTTAATAAAAGAAAGATTTTATTAATATACATTATGTCGAATTAAAATGGAACTCACATGTACATGTATAAAGCAATTAAGTCTCATTTGCAAGTTTTTTTCTTCATGAATTGTTTCAGGAACAAAGCAGTCATAGTAGATTATTTTCTTTTAATAAACAAAACTATGTTTTGGACTTTTTCAGCGGAAATATTACAATGAATAGTTCCTGAATCTTCCATTCTTTATTGGCAAGTACCAGCTAAATATTTTTTTTCTGTAACTTCGAATGCATGTCAGATCTTTCTTCCATTTTGTACTGGAGTGACGCCAAATATCTATGTGGCAACTAACATTGGCATATTGCTCTCGAATTTTGCTTCTGTCTCAAGAGAAGCAAGAAAATATATAGGATACCCATTTCTTTGTTCATTTCTGCAGAATCCTTTTGATGAAAGAACCGAGAAATGAGAAGTAGCATTTTGTGAAAGACCATTTTTTCGTGAATGGTGAAAATAGCTTTTCCATTTCTCTAAGCAGAAGGCAACTTAAGTTTCATCTCCAAAAACATCGAGATACTTCAAAATGAATGCAAAATAGAATATTCTTTTAAAATACTGAACACAAAAAATAATATCAGCTTTTAATGTTTTGAAAAGATTCCTGGATAGTATTTTTTTTATTATAATTTTTATGTACTCCTGTTTTCTACTTTTTGACTTTCATATTACGTATTAGTATTCTATCAATATCGCATCGGATTAAATATAAGTATATGTTATCGAATAAGCACATATAAGTATACCTTATTGAATAAGTACATATAAGTATACCTTATTGAATAAATACATATAAGTATATGTTATCTTTTATAGAACAATATATTATAAGTATCCGAAAGCTACTGAGACACGGGTATTGTGCAAACATTAAAAAAAAGCTTGTTATTTTAGCATTATCTCACGTTTCAAAGCGAATTATAAATATCATGTGCTTTTAAAATAAATGAATAAGTGTTCTGGGTTTTTATAACTGCTTTAAGACCATTCGAAATGGGAAATTAGAAATGTATCTAAATTGTTTCGTAATTCTTCAACTGATAAAAGCTTTGAATTATGAAATGTCTAAATAAGAAACTTAATTTCCGTCCATCAAATATATATACTGAGTATAATAAATTACATCAAGGTAATCTGTTTTGAGAGGGTTACTGTTAATTTTAGTAAGGTTTAAATACACTTTGATATGTGTGTTAAAGTTGCGTGTTTTATTTAAAACTAATTTATTTTCTTACTTTCAGGATTTCGAAATAATTTATTTAACTCGTAGATAATCAGGTGCTACATAATATTTTTACTTGATGGAAACCTAAAATATTCTTGAGCAAATAGCAATTCCTCAAGAAAAATAATTCAACGCTTTGTCATAAGCTTTGAATATAAAGATTCTTATAGAGAAACACCAGAAATTGAAAGAAATTTTCTGAATAATTAATTATTTATTCTTATATCTTATAAATATGATAACCAGATATTAGTTTTTTTACCATTTATTGGCCCTTTGAATGGTTATAACTAATTCAAAATACTAATAAATATACTATAAGTTTACTTTTTATTTTACGAAATGAAAGCAAAACAGTGCGAATTCGGAGTTATACTTCATGAACTTCTGTTTATTCTCACCCCCAACCCTCCTTTTAATCAAAGAATTAAAAAATAATATATATCATTCCGTTATGCACAGAAAAGATAAATATACACATTTAAAAATATTTTCCTCGGTTAAAAAAAGCATTTTAAACCGATTTTCTCTTCAAATGTTCCTTTTTGAAACATTTATGTGCGAAAACTCTTTTACATTAAGCTTAATAATCTTTTGTATCTATATATCAATATTAAATGGTAATTTTAATAACCAAATCAATTATACTGTAATTGTGTTCAAATTTATTTTACGTTAACATCTAAAAACTTTATTACATGCAAATCATTATAACTGTAAAAACTACATTATGACTTAATACTGATAAAGTATTGTATATTGTTAATGGGCATTAACTTTTTTACATAAAATTAATTAATTCTTATGCATTTTAGGATAGCACTATTTTCATTAGAAAATTTTAATAAAAATCAATAAATACTGTTGTTCATGGATAAACACGTAAGGAATTCTACACTGCTGACCACACAAAATGCAATACCCTGAAGGAAGCATGCAAACCATGTGAAATTTACATCATGCGTTGGCGGTGATGAAATATGCAAAACATTAGCATTTTTTCCCAGATGCATATCACGGGTGACCGTAGTGCCACCCACAAACGCTTTATAAGGGGTTATGTGTTTTTTTTCTATGCGTAGCATCTTTTCTCTCGGTTTCTGGATATTTGTAGGAGTGATTTCGTGAAAAGGGACTGAAATGTGTAAAAGAAAGTGACGTAAGCGCACGCTATTTGATTTGACCAATGAGAGCGCGTGATGGTGATTTCGCTATCCTCACATCGGGATCCAACTCTTGTAGCCATAAAGCACTCGAGCGCTTGACTCTAAATCCACAATCGGTCTGTAAAATCTATCCCTAGATTGCAAGAAACTCTGTATTAGGCAGAGAAAATAAATTGCTTATCTACACACTAATCTTCAGACCAGTTTTAAAATATGCCACGCCAATCTGGGCACATGCAGCTAAAACTCATATTAATCAATTTGAAGCTTCTCAAAGTATCATTCTCCGACAAATATTAAAAGCTCGATGGTTCATGAGGAATAATGACCTCAGATCCATAAGCAAAATTATTTTAATTTTGCAATTTTTAAAAAAATTAGCAACTAATTTTTTTTATAAAATTCATAACTCTAATTCATAACTCGATCTTGGATATTGAAAAATATATCCCTGATTTTAATTTTAACAGATCCAGTAACATTAATTCGGATCCTCTTTTCAATTAAATTCTTAATTAAATTCATTTCACTCTTCTCATCCATCTTAAAAGCTTACTTTACCTTTTTCAACGACCCTTCGTAGCCTAGTGGTTAAAGTAGCTAACTTCAAATGATTTGTCCTGAGTTTAATTCCCGGGAACTCGCTGTTTTCAAATTAACTTTAAATCTCTTAATTTTCATTGGAAAATTATTTCTCTTGATAAAATTTAAATTTCCTATTTTTTCTATCTGTATTTTATTTTTAATAGCTTTTAAACAGGCTGTTTTTCTGATTTCAAATCATTCAATGTTTCTCTTATTTCTACAACGACTGAGTTCTAAGCTGCATTTTCTCATTAGTCAGGCCTTGTCCCACCCACCCACTGATCAAAATTTGCTTTCACTCTCAGTGCATGCTCCATTTTTGAAGCTATTTTTCAAGCACTTAAAGCATTTTAATAGTGTTAAATTTTAATTTTTATTACTCTCCTATAAAAATATTTTACCTTTTAAGTATTTTTAATTAACAAAGAGGGCAAGAGTCAATTCGTCACAGTCACTCAAACTCCTAACGATAAGAGGTTATAGCTTGGAAGAGAGCTAGGTACTCTGGTCAATCACCCAACGATATTCTAAATCCACTTCGCACGTATCAAGAAGTCTTCACCCAGGATAATTTTGTAATTCTAACGCTAAGTTGTCAAAGTCTCAGGGCTCAACAAACAGATTTCGAAGATGCTATTTCACAAAATTGTACTTTACTTATGTTGTCAAAGACGTGGTTAGACAATGACGAACGTGTTTCAAAATCTAACTTCGATTGCTGCAAACAATTTAAACGACCGGGACACAGAGCAGATGGTGTCGCAATCTATCACGAACAGAACAACTCACATGCTGTGACTCCTCATATAGATATTACTTTTCGTCAAACAAGTGGACTGTGTATTGTTAGTCACGATATCGGGGGAAATAAGTGCGGCAGAATGTTTATTTGAAAATGGACAAACAGTGATTACGGTGGTCGTATACATTTCTTCGATTCAAAAGGTTAAAAAAGTTAAAGATTTCCTGCATTTTGTACTTTTACCATATACCGAAGGTGGTTCTGCTCTTTTAAAAAAAACTATCACTCGCTTCCCATGGTTTTGAGTGGTGATTTTAACTTTAACTTCAGTTTGCCAAAAGCTGAGCCACTCATAGCTTTTTTGAATGATAACTCAAGCTCGAAATGAACACAAATCAAAATGTTTCAACAACTAACAGTGGTACTGTTATTGAGGCTGTTTTTCGACTGTTTTTAATTTGGGGAAGAGCGAAGATAATAGACTTATGATAACTAAAATATGAGACACATAATTGTGATTTCAAAGTATTTAAAAACAGTTGAAAAACAGCATCAGTAA
>BMAV01012763.1:177148-204593 GCA_019973955.1 Trichonephila inaurata madagascariensis
ATTGAACAAGAATAATTATTTTTGATAAAAAATTGCATTACTCCTTGCGTTAATTAAATAAAATTTTCATTAAAGATATAATTATTCGATATAAAATTATTTCCAATCATGCCCAATTTATTTTTTTTCGGGATATGAGTTACTATTGCGTATTTACTACGATAACATGTCAGATCTTACACATCATATACGAATACTGTAAGATTCTCGTTTCTTTTTTTTTTCTTGTAAGTTGTTTACTTATGTCTTGTGAAAGACATCGAGCATCTTTTGAAAGAGGAAGATTAGTAGCTTGTAGGGATTGAGGATTATCCTTCAGAGAAATCGGCCAACATGTTGGATGAAACCAAGTAACTGTGTATGTATGAATGCAGGAGAAACAACGGACCGACTGGGCCGATCACACCCTCCTCGTTGCACCACATCCCATGATGACAGGCGGATTTTGCGCATGGCAGTGATTGATCACGTAACAGACAGACAACAGATTCAGCCTGTTACGCATCATTCGATGTCCGCTCGTAACATTCCACTCCATTTGTAGCAGAGTGGAATTTCTGCAAGTCGTCCATCGCTTCGTTTACCCTTGACTGGAATCCACAGGCGTTTGCGCCGTCAATGATGCGATGAACAGCGGACATGGACAATGGAATGGAATGACATTGTGTTTACTGGCGAATCTAGCTTCTGCCTGCAACATTACGATGGTCGAATTCGCGTTTGGAGATATCGTGGTGAAAGCCTGCTAAGCTGTTGCGTTATGCATCACCAAACTGGTCTTGCACCCGGTATCATGGTTTGGGGAGGGAATGGATTTCTCTGCCACACCCCTCTAGTACGCATTGTCGGTACACTGAATAGCCAGTGTTACATCTCTAAGGTGTTGGAGCTAGTGGTCCTCCCATACATTCAGGGATTGTCATCAGCCATGTTCCAACAGGATAATTAGCGACCACACGTGACATGAATGTTCAAGAGTTCTGTTTAACCCATAAGAATGAATTTCTTCCTTGGCCTGCTTGTTCTCCCGATCGATCGACAGTCGAAAAAGTGTGGTCCATGCTTGCGCAACGACTGGCCCGGAATACACCACCCACAGCTACATCAGATCAACTTTGGCAATATGTGGAAGCCGCATGAAAACTTCTGTATCCAGATGATGCATCCAAAACTTCTTTGATTCTATACCGAGGCATATGGCGGTGATTATAGCCAATAATGGTGGCTACACTAACTACAGATTTTGTCATCATCCAAACGTTAAAAGAGACTGTAATTTTAATCGTTTGATATTTGTACAACACGTTATCATCCAAAGAAATTTTACTGTGATATCTCTGGTCCTTCTTGGTGTTGCATTTATGTGCCTTATCTCTCTTCCCGGGCCCCCAGCAGTGTATAATAAAATTTAATTAAATACAATTATCAAGTTTTCGGAATTACACTTCAAATTTTTAATATCACTATTGCGATAGTTTTGGAGCATTCAAGGATAAACTTTTAAAATGTTAACTATGTTTTCGGCTTTATTTTAAAAGGAACGTAAGAGGTCAGTGTTCAACCATGTTTTGACACTAAAAATTAAAATTCAGAACCAAAAATGTTTATTTTGTTTGATTCTTACTGCTAGTATAAGCTCTATTTTTTCATTAAGGTAAGTGCATTTTCCGTATTGAAGATCCTTTGAAAACGACATAATGCTCTCTCATTAAAAAATTTCTTCAACGATTATAAAATAAAATTAAAGGATTAGTTCAAAGAGCTAGTGCTCAAAATTATATATTACGACGCTATTTTTATAACTATTTCACTCTAACGTCTTCCATTTCTTTATTTAAATTATAACTACTTACTAATTTTTGAATGGAAGATAGTGTAATATTTTTAATAAGTACTTTATTCTCTAAAGCAATGCTTCTCAAACTTTCTATACTTGCGACCCAATATTCAATCATAATTTTCATCGCGCCCCCTTCCATTTAAAACAATATATTGAATTCGAAATTACGATACTTTGATGCTAAAGCTACCTTACGACTTTAACCTTTTAAGTCCCACTGGCGTATATAAAAGTCTCGCTCAGCCAGTAGGTAAATTGCCCCGGACGTATATATACGTCTTTCCGAAATACGATCTTTTTAGTTTACTGCTATCCATGAAATTATTTCGAAGGTTTTGGAATGCAATAAAAGGACCTTGGCAGTATTTGTGAAGAATTTACTTTTTCAGGAGATTTGTTTATTCCATTTCTCGCCTCCCCCATACACCACATACGCGTGCATACGTGCAAAATGGGAGCATTGGGGAACGAATCGCTTAACTTTTAATCGACAGTTAAGGGATTAATTATAAGCCGTACAAATTATCAAGATAAGTGTTATTTTTTGCATATAATTTCATATAAGTTAAGTCCGTGAGATCATTGGTAATTATTAATTTTTTAACTTAGTATTCTTAAATGAATTATAAAATACATTGTGCAATAACTGATGCATTTATATGGATGTTATATCAGTGTAAATGTTTTTTCTCGATTTTTTTATTATGTCAGAATGTATTTTGTTTGTTTACTTTTTATAAATTAATAATTTTTTTTTAAATATTCTTTTGTTTTCGACTTTTTAATATGCTCGCACCCCCCCCCCCGGAGGGGGGGCCCCGCCCCCAAGGGGGGGGGTTTGGGGGCCCCCAAGGGGGCCCACAGTTTGAGAAGTGCTGCTCTAGAGAAAAGGAAAATACAAGTACTGGAAACAGGTTGAAAAAGTTCACAGAAAAACCTGTTAGTATATAATAAGAAAATATTCTAATTTTTCAGATTGCATGGATAATTTTATAAAATATGTCTAAAATTGTATCTTCTTTTCAAGTGTGAAGAAAACGGGAAAAATAGACAAAATAGCTATAAAAATTGCTAAATTAAAATGGATATAAAAATGCTAAAATTAATGCATTAATATAAATTTTTAAGCATAAATAAATTGTTTGCATACGCAAATTTTATCAACACAAATTTAAAAATTTTGGCATATGCATTTTAGTTTATTTCATTATAAATGATAATTTATCTGACTGGAGAATTATAGTGTAAATCTCATGCTAGATAGTTATGAAATACAAATAACTTTAAAACAATATTTTTTTTAGTCTAAAGAATGAGTATAGTTAAAAATGATTAGTTTTATTTATCATTTACAATTTATTTTTAGTACGTCGATTATTTTATTTAAAAAAATTCCAATATCAGGAACCTCTTAAATGTTGATTTCTGCAATTGGAAACTTATATTGAGGTTTCATTCTGCTTATATATTTCATTTTTTACTAATAAATTGATAAATTTAACTTAAAAAGTAACTTGACAAACCTTAAAAGAATCACAATTCTACTGGTATTTTTTCCAGAAATTATTGCACACACATTTATGTATATATATATATATATAGTCTTTAGAGAAAGTTAGTCGATTTAGGTGCTAAAGCTTGGAAAAGAGTATTAATTTGCTAGTTTGAAAACACATATTTATGTTTTTGAACTGTTTAAATATAGCCGAGTTGTTTTGAGAGAACTGTGATCAATATAAATATTGCACGCAGGAAATGTATCACAATTAAACAACAGTTTGAATTAATACAACATGCATAATATTTTTAAATATTCTAGTATTTTAATAAAAAAATCAATTTAAATAATGGTACATTCAATTTTTGCTTAATATTTTTATCTAAGCAATATTTAAAGCAAACTGAAATAAATCCAATACTGATTCAAAGTTTTATTTGAAAATTCAATGACCAATAACAAAATCATTTGAAAAATAAATTAATCTGTAATGTTTACGAAGATAAATCACAATGTTGAAAATCTATTTAAAGTAAGATGTTTTCTTTATATCGCCATTCTTTTTTATCAAAACCTCCATTTGCATGTTTCACACCACAAAATAAACACATTTCCCGAAAACCTCTAAAATGAAGTCAAACTGCTTTGGACGTCTCAGAACTAACCATTTTATTCTGTTTCTGTCGTCTTTTATTTTCATTGTAAGCATAGCGAGTGTTATTGTTGACATAACATTTGTAAAACAGACACCTTTAGGTTCATTCTGTTGTGCAAGATGGCGTGAAGCACTTAAAGTAGACGGTCGTTAAGCCCTTCAGAGCTAAAAGCTTTCACCATTAATCCTATTAGTAAAAAAAATCTTTGGAAAAATGCAGTATCTCTCTCAACAAACAACGGTGGTAAAGAGAATACCTCCTTTCTCATCATTTCTTTTTTCCACTTGAGGAAATTGCTCAAGATATTGAGACTCCATTGTTAATAAAGAATGTTAATTTGACATTTAAAGATTCATGCCCCTTTCTGTACCCTGAAAACTATTCATATGCAGAAATTGTGAAACTAGGTAGAAGCTTTTATAAAACTCTAAATCTCGTTGAAAAATAATAAGAAAAAAATATATACGTCTTTGCCACTTGACATTTAAGTGTCTTTCGGATGAATTTAAATAGTTAACTGTAAAATAATTACGATTTTCTTTTCAAATCAGTAGAAAATATCTAAAATTTAATTTGATCAAGGGATTATTAAACTATTTTAATGAAATGCTGCTAAAATTTTATTTCAAGGAATTTACCAGACTGCAAAACTTGGTATTTTTAAAAAAGAAACTAATTTTAGTCGAATTATTTTATATTCATATAATATTATATGAAAATGCAAAGCTGTAATGAAATATATAGCAAATGAGTAATATTCTGTTAGTATAAAAGTGTGTTGAAGATTTATATAGAAATATTAACTGAAATATTAGATTAAAGCATTAGAACCTTGGCTTTTAACATAGAAGGTTGTGGCTCTTCAGTCAATAAATTAGTAAAGAAATAATTATATATATATATATATATATATATGCCTACTAAAAAATTATTTCCCTTTCTGTTTTCTACTTTATAATTATTTAGTGATAAAATTATCTGCATTTACATATACATTTAAATATTTAACTGTTTTGAGATAATTATTTAAGATTTTTTTTTCTGTATTAAATTATTTTCCATTATAGCAAAACTTAATGAAAATCACTGAAAATATTACAACTATTTCTAAAACAGTAAAAATTCCATTTATTAGTAAAAATGCCGCCATGGGAAGACATACTTTAAGTGGTTTCCATCACCATTTACTTAATTGCATACATAAGTTTGACAGCACTTATAATTTTGGACAAGAAATACACTCTAATCCCCAGCAGAAGCGACAAAAACTCATTCCGTATTTTATAGAAAGTTTTAAGATTAATAAAAGCTTAAGGTTATAATGACCTTTGTACGCGATTACAGAGAAAATCAATTTTAATTATTAAAGTAAATATAAAATTCTATAAGAAAACACTTATGATATTATTGATACAGAATTTCTTTCAAGAGGAGCTTAAAACTTAAATTCACAACATTATGAAATTTTCGCAATGGTTGTTCTTGAGATGACATTGAGAAACAAAAATAATAATGTCTCCATAGTTTTTAGTTTTTAAAGAATTGTAAAATATTACTTTGGATAAAATTGTATTCAAATATAATACAAAGTATTGATCGCGGAGCAATAAAGTATAAAATCAATGCAATATTTATATCTTATCCATATTCTAAAACTAATCTTGAAGGCTTATTTATGTTACTTTTGGTATTCAATTAAATATTATATTTAATTCAACGACAATTGTATATGGGGGGGGGGCATTAAATGTCATACAAAATATACTATAAGGAATTTATTTTGCTTTTGAGAATTTTTTACTCCTTTAACGAGATTGAAGATAAGTATTCTCAATGGAAAAATAATAAATTCTAAAAAATTTATATTTGTGTGAAGAAAAATTTTTCAATAAACATCTTTATAACTCAATATTCCATTTTGAGCACTGTAAGCACATTTTCAGAGATCTCTAGAATTTTATTTGGTTATTACAAAGAAAAAAATTTCATATTAAAAAGAAAGAATTGAAAGGAAATTTAATAATTTAAAGCATCTTAGTATATGTATGGTATAAAAAGTACAAAATGAAAAAATGTATCACGTTCTGATAATCTCAATATACATTTCATAAAAGTTTTAAAGTAGTATTATATGTAGAAATATATTAATACCAAACTAAGTTGCATTAAAGTAGTTCGAATAAAAAAGAAAATATTCTTACATGTGATCAAACGTATTGAGAAAATTTAAAAATTGAAAATGTTTAGAATTCCAAGTTTTTAGTTTGTTTTTTTTTTCCCAATGAAATAATAAAAAAGCTTCATTGCAAATAGGGTTTTTTAACTTTTTGCACATACGTCATTTTTAGTCTTAGAGAAAATTCTTCCAACAACTCCTTTTTTTAAGAAGTATGGCAAAAACTATTTTTTATACATATATTTGCTCAATTTTTACAAAGCGATAGTAAAAAAACATTTATTCACATTTTTCATCAAGTATAGTAATTTTGTAATAGTTTTTTTTTATATATGCAATTTAAAATAAAAAATTATTAAAGTCACATACAAATATTTGCATTAGTATTACACTTGATTTGATAAAACGTAAGAAGCATAAAAAAAACACAAGAAAAAATTTATTCGCTGGTCACTTTTTTAAAATCTTTCTGGCATATATGGTTTTTAAATTACAACGCTAAAACTATCATGTAAAAAATTTTTACTATAGCAGTAGTATTAAAATAATGATAGTTTTTTTTAGCATGACAGCCCTTAGAGTTCACACAAGATCTGTTTTTCAAATTTTATTACAACTATTTAGGAGAGTATTACTACATTTAATATTAGAACCTTTATACTATCATATTCCTTATCATTAAATAGTTCTGAGAAAAAATTCATAATTGTTTTTGTTCTAAAATCAGCCCCTTAAAATTATGCAATACATGGAATTTAACATTTATATAAACAGAGAAAGTGCACTTTTACATATTAAATTGAGCAACAAAATTAAAATGATGTAACAGTATGACAAAGCATGGCATTACAAACTAAAAGAAAATGCAAAAAAGATTGACCCAAGTATTATTTAATAATGCATGGAGTTAATAAAGTAAAATGATGAAAAAGTAAATTTAAAAAAATGAAATTTATTCTAAATGAATCTCTGTAAAGAGTGAACTTTACTAAAGAGATCGTTCTTTGCTTAAGTATATAATCAAACTCACCTATACTTACTATGTTCACTTTTTACCTTTAAATAACTTTAAAGAAAAATAAATAATGAAAAACAATGAATTAGAGCTCAAAATCATTTTAAGATGTGGTGTTTCGATCCTAAATAAAAAAAAAAGATGAACATATAAAAAACTTTTAAAAATTTATTTTAAACTGAATTAAATAGTACGAAATAGTAATGGATGAAATTACTAAAATGTACAGTATGAATTTGTGTGTACAGCAGTCTCTGTCTGTCAATCTTTTCTAGACATCAACTTGTCAAGACACCTTTAGAAATTATTGTACCAAATTCACATTCCTTGAATCAATTTTACAAAAAGAAATTGATCATTATTAGAATCTGCAAGGATATGGAATGTGGGTTAAAACTATAAAATTTGAACTATTTCCAAAAATTATTTTTCATATCCTTCTCAAATACTTCATAAAGATAAGCCTACATATATTAAAAATGCTAAAATTGCACAGATATAAAATATACTGTAATTATTGAAAATAACTGTAAAAGAACGAGAACAGTTTAGATAACTATTAAAAAGAACCAAAATCTCTCTCCGCTATTAAGGTATTACTCTACCTAACAATAAAAGGTAGCCTATTACTTTTTTTAAAATTATTCCTTTTTTTTTTTTATCCCTAACTCAGCAAATGAAACCCTGCACATATATTAAAAACATTGTTGAAATAAAATACGCCAAATCCTCTCATCTTGGAAATGCTCAAATAGCAAAATATGCGTTTAAGTTGGGAGAGTAAAATCCCTTTCAGAGGAAAATCCTCTCCCCAGAGAACCAAAACTCTCTTCTCTGAGCAGTGATTAAAACGGATTACGAATCAACAGTGGAAGTATACTCTTTCAAGGGGCTGCATGGAGAAATAGTGAGGTAATGCGATTTTAGCTTGGAGTTGGAAAGAGGGCTCATTCATTATTCCTAAGCAAATACATACTTTCTGTTGCAGTTCTGGATTAGGGATATCTGCCTAACTCCTGCGTAAGGTTTCTAGTTTTTAGACTCCTAAGTAATATTGGAGTTTTCAGTGAAATGGGTTACACTATTTTTTGTTATTAATTCAGTTATGGTTTTATAAAAGAGTAATCAATATATGTTTCTGGTATTTTATTTGGTTTGCAATAGTCGTTGACATTTCCTTAGATTTTAAGCTATCATAATGATAAAAAAAAATATCAATCTCTTATAAAAATGTCAATACTCTTTAATAATATGTATTAAAAATAAAATATATATATGAATAAATAATAAATGGGAATTTCTTAAAATTATCAATGCTTTATAAAGATAGATTTGGCATTAGTAACAGTTGTTCGTTAGTGTTGTATAGTAAATAGATAACTATTATTTTTATCATTATGTATATATTATAATTAATATACAGTTGGACCCCGATTTAACATATTCATCGGAATTTAACGCGCTTTATTCGTAAAATCAGAGTTCAAAAGAAATATATATATATATTTGCACTTACTTTTTTGGAAATTTCACAAGCAATTACACAAAAAATATCCATAGTTAGAGATTACACATTTTTTATTTAGCAGCTAAAAATATTATAAGGGAATTATTACGTACCAGTTAATTGTAAATTTTAAAATATTGGCTAATAGATGTTTAAAAACTTTTTAATTCCTGATTCAAAAGAAGTCTTTTTTGATTTTATGCAGAGAAGAAAATACCGCATCTTTTACATTCTGCTGCATGAGGTACGTTTTCACAGTTTATAAACATTGTAAAGATTTAGAAAATGTAATAGTTTTGACAGGAGTTTAATTATCAATTTCTGCATAAAAACCGCTACTCATTTCGTTTCAACAATCTGAAATGCTTAACAAATTTTGAAAAACAAAATTTTCTACACAACCATACATGAAATAAACCTCGCTTCTTTCAGGAAAGAGAGCAAATGGTAAAATCTCTTAAGATTAAAATATCCCCTGAGGTGTGTAGTAAGATTAGGTAAAGGAATTACTTGCCCTACTCAAAATTCACACAGTAGGTTACTCTCATGACTCATCGACACATACAAAGCCTAATAATGGGCTAACCATTCACCGTCGAATTTTGCCACTTCAAGAAAATATTTCCTCTGCTCCAGGCAAAAAGGATGTCATTTGAAAAATCCATTTTTTTTCTAATCCAAGATAAGAAAAACATTTTGGGGTTGTTGAAATAATTCTTTAATTCGGGTTCCGACTGTATATGCACACCACACACACACACACACACAAATAACTATAAACATTTCACTAAATATTCCTTAATTCAGAAATACCCAATTCATTTTATTAACACACACAGTTACTTGAATAAATAAATTCTAAATAGTAAGAATTAAAATTCCTTAGGGTAATAATAGTTATATTTCATAAATTTATCATTTTTCCTAGTTACAGTTACCTCCATATTCTAATATTAGATAAAAGTACTTATTATTATTTAATTCACATATAACTCTAGTCTCACTAAAGTTATGATAGCCCCTGTAAACTATCTTTTTAATTTTTATTCCTATTCTTTTCATACTTTTGTTAAGTGCTACAATTCAGCCATTCCCATGCTTTGAATTTGCATTTGGGTCCAGAATCTGGCAATAACTTATTTATTTTACTCAGATTTAGCTCGGGTTCTGCATTTTTAGTGAATTTTTTAGGTGGGTTACCTTTATCTTGTAATGGATTTATAGACATTCTATCCATTATTTTTTATAGGTTTTTGCTCAGTATTATTAACATAAAGGGGGAAGGTTGGCTAGTCACAAAACATGTTCAACCCAACTTTAATATAAATTACTTTATATGTACACTGTCTTAAGTCAGCAATGTTTATAACACTGCAACATCCATTTTTTTAAATTTTTAATTTCTCATATATCCTTCAAAGTATGGTTTTCTACAATCTCGGTATTTTTTGGTTTTGTTTGATAAATGTTCATCTCTCATTTGTAGAGAATTCAGACTACATATATATGTATATATATATATAAATAAAATTTCTAAGCTATTGTTAACAGGCTCAACTTATAGAATGCCTTTTATCTATTTGTATATACTATTTTAAAATTAATATAATTTTTCTTCAAGAACTACAAATTAATGAGAATATTACAACTTAGAAATTTTATTACATAATTCCTACCTATTTAAATAAACAGATACTTAAAATAATAAGTATACAAAAAATAAATTTGTCTTTAAAATAATTTATTATGCTTTTGTTATTTTTATAATAATAATAATAACATATAATGTTTCATTTCATATGATATTGTGTAATAAAAGCGATATACAAAAACAATTCTTTTAAAATAAATGTTCTTTTGAATGTAATAAACTGCAGTCAAACTTTAACGAAGTCGCTAAATCCGGGAAAAAATGTTCGTTATGTGGAAAATTCGTTATGTAAAGAATCATCTTTTAATATACTTTATAAAATAAATCAAATTTTTAATTTATAAATAATATATATTATTAAAAAAAGGAATTTCTTACTCTTTTTTCTTGTAAATTAATATTTATTTATTTCATATATTTTATCCATCAATAAGAAATCTGCAAGGAAAACAAGAAGGAAAAAAAGCTCAGGAATACATCGTATCTTCAACTTTAAAGAAATACAATGACATTTTCTAATTTTAAGCCTACAACTGGTTTTAAACATATATTTTCTTATAACCGGCAATTTTTATCGTACGTTACCACATGCATCCTTAAATTTATTTATTGATAAAATCTGTTAATTTTGTTTGCGTTTTTTGTTTGAAAAATAACAGCAATTTTATTGCTCTCGGTGAGTTAGGCACTTGGTAAAAACAGATCAAGGTCATTGATCACCATAAAATGTGTTAAATGGGGGAATAATTCGAAATATACAAAAATATTTTAAAAATCGAGGGAAAAAGGATCGAATTACAAGAGAAAAAGCTCGTCAAATACAGTTCACTATTTGGAGGTTATTTTACGAAGAAAATAGTAAAATGTTCCTGGTTCCCGGAAAAAGTTTGCAAAATTACGCTTTGTTAGATGGAAGTTCGACTGTATTTTCGCAGTAAGTATAAGGGGGGGGGGGTATTATTATCGGTTTTATATTACAAATAAATTTGAAATATTATATAAATTAAAACAAAATCATTTCTAAAAATTAAGAAAGATATTACTTTCAAAATTAGAAATGAAGAATGAAAAATTCAGATTAAGATAATTTTTTTTCATGGATTTATTGTTCAATATATTTTACATGAATGAATTTTCCACCATTATAGCTGCATTATCAGTTTACATTTTAGATTTGTACGCCTACTTAATGCACTTTGCGCGTTTTCTCTTTTCTCATCGTATAGCAACAAAATTCAACTACGTTCATTGCCTTTTTATTTCAACAATCTTCAATTATATTTTTAATAATCATAATTTCTAAGCGGTTCGTTAGGTTCTCTACTAGAAAAAATACTGATATATCTATTTCATTTAATAAAACAATTGGTATATAAAGATTCTCATAGTTCTCTTTTGATTAAAAGATTTACAACAAAAATTTTTAACATTTTTCAAAAAAAAAAAAACCTCTGAAATCAATTTTTATTTTAATTTATAATAATAGCATTTTCATACAAAATCAAGAAAAAATTTTATAATATAATTTCTGTATTCTTTAAGATAGGAATCATATTACACTTATTAAAGAAAAGTTCTTTATTTCTTTTTTTTTTCTTTTAATAAATATGTAATATTTCACCATCTTTATAAATCAATACTTTCATATTTTATAACAATTAGATTATAAAATGCTATATTTTTAAATATACATTTAATAAATTAATGCTTGAGTAAAGTATTTTACCTCTGCGAAAAATTAATTTAATTTAATAATTTCTCTGCAATAACTATCTTGTTTTGCGAACTAATGGTGCTTGTGTTAAGTTCGTAAACAACGTACTTCAATGAACTTTTTTGATAAACAAATGTGCGTCTAAAATTAAATTTAAAGATTTTCTTATCATACTTTGCTGTAAAAACTTTCTTTGTAAACCTGAAAATGGCATCAATATTTACAAAGGGAATATTTTGAATGGATAAATCCTATAAACAATTCTATTAATAAATCTCTTAATTATTGATACTCCAAAAGTATAAAATGAAAAGTATTTCTAATGTATTATTAACAGATTCAGATCTAATGATAGTTGTTGTTATTCAACTGTATTTTATTGTCTCAAATTTGTTGGTACAGTAACATTATTCCATTAGTCTAAATGAAATTCCTTTATTGATTTAAATCGAACAGAAAATATTTACACATTTACCTTAAAAGCGCTACACCTTTATTATTTTCTGCCCTTTGAAAATAAATCTGTAAATTTAATGTGTTATTGTATCTCTTATTTAGAAAAAATAATTAAAAATTATACATATAGAAAACTTTGTTCAAAATCTTATTTAGATCGTTAAATTGTACTTAAATTTTTCCTCAAAACATAATCCAACTTCAAGATATTTAAACTAATTTATTTATTTTGGATTGTATATTTCCAGAAGTAAAATTTAATTTTATAAAAAGTTTTTAAACATTTGAAAATCTGTTCCAAAATTTGGAGAGATTATTTGACTACTGCACGAAGATTTTATACACTAATGAAATAAGATTGCAATGCTAAACAACACAAAAATTTATTAAATAGTTTTGATAATAGCTTGTAAATATTTGTTCAGAAATATTGTTCTTCTATGAAATTTTCATATGACGACAAATCTTAACACTAAATTAGCTGCATGGCCCTGCGTTGCATGGACCTTTTGAGAGTATAACTTTTTGCTCATGGAAATTTCCCCTTCTACTCTCAGTGTCAGAACTTTCTGGTGTGCGTGTGTTATTTCTATATTAAGGTATCCGACTACGTTCGGAACCGTGATTTTGCTAAAGCGTATAAATGGATAATATTTATGATATTTAATGTCACTTATATTAGAAATGAATATAAAATTGTTTTAAGAATATTATGACAAAATTATTTAAGTACAATATTTTGACAAAAATTGAACATAAAATAACCAATTTTCAAAATATTTTCCTCTTGTGAAAAATGCTTCTATTATAATAATATTCTGCCTATATTTAGCGCAGACCTCTGTGCAGAGGCTCAACTAGAATTTTTGAAATATATAACTTAGAAGTGGGTTTATCCGTGTTTTACGACAACAGAGAGGAGAAATTTTAAGAAAAAAAAGTCGATAATTATATTTCAATGGGTTGTAACTCTGAAAATAATGGAAATTTTTCAAAAATCATAGTTAAGCCTCTGTACAGAGGCCTGATATATATACAGGCAAAATATTATAATAATAGAAGCATTTTTCACAAAGGGAGAACATTTTGAAAAAAGGTTATTCTAAGTTAATTTTTTGCCGAAATATTGTATTTAAATAAATTTTTTTTGTCAAAATGTCCTTAAAACAATTTTATAAATGTATTCTAATCTAAGTGACACTAAATATCATGAAAATTATCCATTTATACACTTTTTTAAAATCAAGGTTCCAAACATAGTCGGATACCGTAATGTCATTAAAATTTCTATTTGAAAAACTTCTTCCACCTCTTTGGCCCATCTGACGGGTCTGTTTCTTCTCCATTAAGGCGGCGTTGCACGGGCTTTTTTCAAGAGTATAGCTTTAACTCCATGAAAATTTTCCTTTACCTCACAACGCCGGCACTTCTGGGTGTGTGTATATGCGCTGTGAGATGGATTTCTATATTGATGTCATTACAATTTCCTTTTCCGACATTTCTTCCACTTCTTTTTTTTTTGTCAGACAGGTTTCTTTTGCCTTCGTTTAGCCCGGAGAAAAAACTCTATTTCCCCTCTTTCTTCTCCAAGGATAAGAGCTTTCTTCAAATTTCCATTTTCGATTAATAACTTAGAAAACTAATCCAGTTTTATCCACAAAAAATAGACAATGTACAATTTTATTATTAAATAACTAATTTAGTAATGAACAATAAAAAAGAATACTGCTTTAATTTTAATATATACCATTTTTTGTTAAATAATGAATCAAAAAATTCTTACAGTTATCTATCTAAATAACTGCTTATTTCTGGATGTTTGATTATTCGATTAAAAATATGTAACTATGGGGGGGGGGACTTAAACTTTAAAAGAACTATGGAGGAAATACCTAGAAATTTGTTTTCATTTCCAGTATAAAAAGATTCAAATAGAAAATAATACTATCTAATAAAATTGCAGCATTTTCTTAAATTGTTAAGGTGTATTTCAGTAAATAATTTTTTAAGATTGTAGAAAACTATTAGTTGTGATGTATTAAAAAAACTAAGCTAGTATTTTCTTTATTTTAAATAAAAAAAACAATAAATACTTTCTTAGAATTTTAAATAATAATATGGATTTGGAATCTTCATTATTTACATTTATTGTATAAGTTAAAACATTCACAAAGAAGAGGCTTTTATATAACAGAAATTTTTTTTATATGCCTACGCACTCTCTGAAAGTTGTTTTTCCGCACATGTGATAAAAGCACTTAAACTTGTGAATTCTATGGTAGCTTTTTCACAATTAATTATTGCTAGCATCTGGCGATTTTTGTAGTTTTTTTTTCATTGTATTTTTACTACACCCCTTGACGGAAAAGGTACCTTTTTAAAAAAAAGTTTTATGTTTAAAATGGCAGAAAAATAAAATTTTAAAAATTTAAAAAAAGAGGGTGTGGCTGTGTTTTTGACACGACTGAGTGTTGTATGTGAATACCTCTCGCGTAACATATTAATATTTTTTATTTAAAATATTACTATATATGTATGTCATAATCATATTTGGACACTAAGAATCCTTCGGGTTCCCATGTTTTTTGTTTGTTCGTTTGTTTTTGTTTATGATAGAGCAAATATTTCCTTTCAACGGATTCAGGAAAGAAATCAAGTAAACAAATAATTATTGTGCTATGATATAATTTTCTTAATTATAAGTCTGGAATACGAAAAGTACGACACAAATGGCATACAAGATACATCGAGATTTCTGGTAAAAGTTAAATCAATATAGGTATTACCTAACGTTGTTGCAGAAGTTTCGATATAAGGCAAATTGAACTCGCTGAGCATGAAACTGGGCAATGTGTGGTCTTGCGAGACTTTAACATTAAAGTATCCGACTATCATAATTGGTGTAGTAAGATCAGGATCGTAATCGGGTATAATTTTAGCGATGTTTTTGGAATATTTTAATAATGATCGTAACATTAAGAGTTTAATTTTTGCTAAAGCTGTGTCCGGATGGATGTAGAGACACCCGAATATGAATTGAAGATGCCGTTGACCTTTTGCGTTTACTAGACAGACGTCACACTGCCATTGCGTCTTTCATTCCCAAATTAATATTTCCCGAAATATCAATGTTAACTTTATTACAAACAGTGAAGCTATTGTTGATGCGATATACGGTGACTCCACCGACTTTGCAATTTGATGATGATGATACCACCACCGATGATGTAGTTGCAATTTATCTGCTTTCATGGACATGTACAAAATACACTCTGGTGTGACACCAGGGGGATCGCTTCTTCGTATATATCTCGCTTGTTAAGATCATGAACGAGGTAACGCCTACATCCGAGTTGAACTGCCTGCTAGTACCGTAGAATATCATAGGAAATGATAGTTCTTCAGAATACATGTCATAAATAAGGTTCAGGGGTGCTGAATAATGGCCCGGATCAGTGTCAAGACAAGGTTCTTCATTTCAAAGCATACTTTGCTGTCTTGCAAGCAGAACCTACGCCTCTAGTGCATTTCTATCACACTGTAGATGCTCGATCGGATCATCACTGATGGCGTTGGCTGCCACACAACTAGTTATTGTGTTAGCATGAAAAAGAATTCCAGTATACAGTAATCTTATAAGGCTTAAACAATGGTTAACCAAGTAAGAATTGTTGCCAAGCTACATTTCTTACCACTGACTTTTTGACCACGCCACTCAGATACGTAGATTTATAGATCATGTTCATCTTTTAACATTGAAAGCCTGATCATCGTCCAATTGACGCGGTAGCTGCTGCACCATTGTGTTCACATCCACGCTTGCATTAGTGACTTGTCCGATGATACCATAGCTGTCGTCGTAACGCAACCGACGTATCTGCATGAATGGCAGTTGAGGTGATACTAGACGTGCACGAATCGGATCTAATGCGGGCAACTCGTGTTGCTTAGGTGGATACACAAATCTGTTCGAACGTGACAACGTGGGCACTTTGTCCAAGTCTGTTGAGATTTTACACGTAGCGCACAATTTAAAGTCAGCCACTAGCTCTTCAGGTAAATTATTATTAAGCATCTGTAAGGGTTGGCTTCAATGAGTGCAGAAACCATAGTCGATCACACACATCACACATATTTCAGAATGAAGTGTTTACAAACGTCATAGTGAAACGTGCACTAGCTGCTACCCAATGTGTGTACGTAAATGATGATTGTACACAGTCTGGAGTCAGTATAGAAGCAATTTCACCATCCACTTGCATAATTTCAATTGCCCCAGCTGCAGGTGTATTGGCACCGTCATTGATCCACTCGTCCGCGTTCAATCTTATACGTTCCCGGCACTGCTAGGTCATATGGTGTTTTATTGGTACCATTCGATTTCTCTTAAGGAACTCTATCTAACCGTATACGATTTCTGTATTTGGACTTTGCTTTTTGACGCGTATAGGCTGACAATATATATTTTTGATAAAACCTTTTTTTTTAATTTTATCACCTCATTATATTCATTATCACTATTTTACACTAATGTTTTATATACAGTCGACAGATTTTCATGAGAATTGACGATTGAAACTAAATCGAACATCGTAGCTTCTTCGAGTCAAAAGTTGTACGAAATAAAAATCTCGATACGCAGCAAAAGGACCTCAAAATGGCGGAGCTCCCCCCTCCACTGCGTGCGATGAGTCACAGTCCTTACTTAGCGCAATAAGTTCTTTGATCCTTTAGTAATCCAGTGGTGTAACTGAATTTTGGATGAAGGTGTAGCTGCAACACCAAAGTGTATCCCCGATCGTTATCATTCATTTTTTAATTGCCTACTGTAGATTCTATAGAAGCAATTTTAAAGACGCTTTCACGTCAAAATCCATAATTTTTGTAAAAAAAGTTTTACAACATTCCGTTGTAAGTTAGCTTGACTGCGTTGGGAAAGGTACAAAACAGTTCTGCATGAAAAATAATTTTATCTTTTTGTGGAACTGAAATTAAAGAAAATCCATGGGAAATTATAAAAAATGTCGTACGTTGTAGAAGTTGTGATACTAATTATATATTTCAATTTAATCAAGGTTAAAAGCAGTCATTTTTTTTTTTCAATTTTTTAATCAGAGTGAGTGAATTCCTTCGAAAAATCAATGCCACGAAATGCCATTATGGTGGAAAACCGGGTTTCGACGCCAACTTACGGAATTGTTATAACAATGCTTTATAATGTTTTTAATTAATATCTTTTTCACTAACAGCAATTTCGAAATTTAAATGATTTAAATATATTCCTTGGATTTTATTTCCCATATTTTGGTACATTCGTCACGTTTTGCACTCAGCGATTCGCGAGGAGAGCCTCACATAGATAGATGCATACATAGATACATACATATATACGAGTTTGTTTACATTCGGATTATAATACTTTAGATGATTATCGCACATTTTGCGGGTATAGAATAATTATATAACTCCATATAACAAAATTATAATCTACGTAACAAACTCCGGTTTTTATTTGAGTTCGTTATAAAAGCATTAAAATGAAAATCAGCTTACATAAAAGTATTATTTTCTCTAAGAGTAAAAACAGTATTAAATAAAAATTGTAGTAAAAAAATCCCTATTTTTATTGCTGAAGCAAAAAGATGAACAAAGTCGAAAGATACGGTTTTTATATTCCGTATAGATAGAGTTAATTCCGAAAATTTTTATGAATGAAATGTACATACTTATAAATTAAGAAATTAAATTCAAAACATGCAGCAAGAAAGTATCTTTCGACATAGAAATACTGAAAAAATTAATTTTTCATCCTTTTTTTCTATCTAAACATTTATACATCCAGGCAACTATGCAAACAAGAGTCAAAAGACGAAAATTTATGAGAGAAACTCCAAGAAAAAGTGAAAGGCATGTAAAAAAATCAAGATTTTTATTTCCATAAAAAAAGCATATTTCATATTTCTTTGAATTATCGTATACATATGTAAACCATCCAAAGTTCTTGATTTTTATACAGTGTAATTAAAAACTTCTTTAAAATGTCATAAAAACTGTCGTAAACTTAAATCAGTTTTTATTTATTCCAATGCATTGAAGCATTCTTCAAATTATTTTTTTCATCTTAAGTATGTATTAATAATATACTGGGCCTGAAATTAAATTTTTGATAAAGAAACTGCAATAAATCGTCTATTTACCTCAAGATTCAGCTTTGGTACATGATTCAGGAGTTTCATTTTTTTCACACTATGACTAGAAAACTAAATTGTGATGAATATTTTTGAAGTGAAGCATTGTAAAAATAAGAAATAAAGTCGAAGCAGTAATAATTAGTATTATATTAATTAAAAATGAATTAATTTTTTTTCTCAAATTTTACTACTATTGGTAAAGGTTAAACCTTCTAGCCATTCATAATTGATTAGATTCAATTCGCAAGCAATAAAGCTCTCTAATACCGATAAATAAAGAAGACAAAATCTGTTGTATATATATATATATATAGTAACTCTTTTTCTATGTATTTGTGGGTGAACAAGTAACAAACGAAACGAAGAGATAAATAGCTAACGAAAAGTAATTAAAAGGTATAACTGAAGAATAAGCATAATTTCCTTATGTTAATATAAAAGCTTTTTATTTATTTATTTATTTATATTTAAATGAATTTTTTTTTATGATCATGAAGGTTAATACTCTTTCAGAATATCAGGTTATATACATTAAAAACACTTATTTAGAGATTCAATTAGAAAAAAATTTAACTGTTTTCTTGTAAAATGTCTGAAATAGTTAAAAGAGCTCTGTTAGAGGTGTGAACAAGAAACGCTTGTAGTGTATCAATTATATGTATAAAGTTTCAAGATTAAACCCGACTCAAAATAAAACTGTGTGTATTTCAAAAGTTTGAATTGTGAAGCGAAAGGAAGGTTAAACGCAAATTATGCCCCATCTTTAAAATAATAGAATGTTAGAAAGAGATTTTAAAGTCGATTTCCCAACGAAGTCAGAAATATTTCTTGACATGTTTACTCTAAACATTCATAGAAAGAAAAATTAGATTATGCTTAATAACTGAAATTATTTCAAAAACGCGATGAGCACTCTCCTAAAATTATTACTTATCTGTCTTATTTGAGTTGATTTTTATTTATTTCAGAAGGTTTCTTTTTCAATTATAGAATACAAAGTGACCCATTAAAAGAGAAAAACAAACATAGAAAGAAAGCTTTCTACATTTAGGTCGACATATATTTTTGAGAAAAGTTTTTTAGCATAAAGGTCAGCAAGAGTAAACATAGATGCAAGTTCGCTGACGTTAACTAGCCAGGTGTGATGAGAGAATTTTAACAAACAATCTAACTCCTGATTTCAAAAAGAAAAAAAAATGTGGGCAAGTTTGGTAGGTTACATTTGTCTTATTAAACTGTTCCTAAAATTAAATATCTTGCAGCTTCAGACAGTATGCAATTAGAACAATAAATAAACTGAATAAAACTGCCAATACTTTAATTATATTTATTGATTTTTGTATGTGTGGCACAACTTATACTTTTTCTGAAAGAACTAGTTAAGATATTCGACTATGTTCGGCAAAAGCGTATAAATGGATAATATTTATGATATTTAGTGTCACTTATATTAGAAAATGTATATAAAATTGTTTTAAGAATAGTATTACAGTAAAAAATTATTTAAGTACAATATTTTGACAAAAAATGAACATAGAATGATCCATTTTCAAAATATTCTCCTTTTGCGAAAAATGCTTCTATTATAATAATATTTTGCCTGTATACAGCTCAGACCTTTGTACTGAGGTTCAACTAGAATTTTTGAAATATATAACTTAGAAGTGGGTTTATCCATGTTTCGCGACAACAGAGGGGAGAAATTTTAAGAAAAAAACGCCGATAATTATTTCAAATGGTTGTATCTCTGAAAATAATGCGAATTTTTCAAAATCGTAGTTGAACCTCTGTACAGAGGTCTGAGCTAAATACAAGCAAAATATTATTATAATAGAAGCATTTTTCACAAAAGGAGAACATTTCGAAAAAAGGTTATTCTAAGTTAATTTTTAGCCTAAATATATTGTATTTAAATAATTTTTTTTTGTCAAAAAATGTCCTTAAAACCATTTTATACATGTATTCTAATCTAAGTGACACTAAATATCATGAAAATTATCCATTTATGCGCCTTTTTAAAATCACGGTTCCGAACGTAGTCGGATACCTTAATGTAATCGTTTTAAAAAGGTACGATGTACAACTCCCTTCCGTAACATAGCCCTAGAGCCAAAACAATAGACCGCCATTGGCATATATCAGTGAACTTAAATACACTGGATTTTTGACATCAACTTTATTTCAAAGCATTAAAAAAAATTTTTATTTCAAAAGTGAAGACTTTTATTTGCACACAAACATGGGTTACTATACCCCTTGCGTAGTTAGACCTAAAATCAAAGGAAAAATATATTTAATATGGATTATTCATTTGGAATTTTTTTTTACTATTAAGTCGTGGTGTTTAATTTATTGTGAATTAATAAAGTACTTTAATTACATCAAAATAATTTAATACTTTTCAGATAAGATTATTTTAAATTAAGAAATGAAACTCTTCAACAAATTATCATTTCTTGTAAAATAAAAAAGAAACGGATATAAAACCCACATTTTCTATCCCCAGTTTTTAAAAAGTAAAACATACGGAGAAAGACCCACACAATACAGATAGACATCATCATTTTAAAAGGAATTCTCATACTCATAACATACAGGAGGGATACTATCCCTTCGATACCAAAGTCCCGTGTATAGTTATTCTCTTCATCTTTTTCCTGCCGTTGCACACACATCAGGGAAGTTGCGCACGAGACTCGAATAAAACTAAATCCAGTCCAATGGCAACAGTGCGTGACTCTTATTTTTCAAAGGGTCACGTGCTTTTATATTGGAGAGAATATTTTTACGGTTTTCTTTCTCGTGTGTACGGTGAGTAAGCAGAAAGAAGAGATCACGTAGATGAAAAAAAATGGTGGGTAGGAAAAGCTGTTGCTCGTTTCGGACCCGGGAGAGTATAAACTTTTGTTATTTACTACATCTGCAATTCCTCCGTGGTTTTTCCACGAATATATTCAGTTGCAAGGTAGCTAAGGTTTTAAACATATTATTCTTTCTTTTTTTCCCCTTGCTTTACAGTTTTCGAATCCGAGCGATCTTATTTTGAATAGAGTGCTTTGTCAATATCGATTTCTGAGTTTGAATCACGTAAAATGATTAGCAGTGTAAGACGTTTTTAGGAAAACTCGCTGTTTTGATTTAGTGATTGAATTTTAACGAATACCAAGGAAGTAGTGGAGTTTTAGAAAAATGTTTGATGAAACTGGAAAGGTATATCTAACCGTAATTAACTCTGAAGAGTAAGATGTATATTGTAAAGTCACTTACAATATCATTACTTTTGCGCATTACTTGAATTTAAAAATAATCGTGATTTCTATGTCATGCTTTGAATATTCTTATAAAGTATATCTGGTTAAACTTTTTAAAATTAATGACAGATTTAATTTTGATTTAGTTATTAAGGTGATAACTTATTTTATATTTTAATTTTAACATTCTATATAATAGGATAGGTTCAATGTTCAATAGAAGCCATTTTCTACTGTCTTCGTTTACACAGATTGTGATCCACATTAGCCACAGAGAAACCCAGAGTCATTAGTAAACATAGTGCTATCCTCCATGATCATGCCTTCATTTAAAAATAAAGGGGTATAATTAAAATATTTCATCCCATAATACTTCTCCTTACTCGAGGTCTAGCGACTACTTTCATGAGATAATCAATTATTTCAATGGAAAAGTCTTAGAATAAAAACTGCCATCCAAAACATTTTTCACTTCAAAGCTCAGGACATTTTTATTGACTTGGTATTTCTTTCTTAGAGAAAAATAAATATAAATAGTAAGTAAAAATGCAAAATAATGTACAATCTTAGATTATGTACAGTTTGCACTTCATTGTCACAAAAGACTGATAGAATGCTTAAATTGTCTAAAAACAGAACTTTTTTTGTACATAAGTAGTATAATGAGAGTAAGAAAAGATCAATTTACAAGGGCTCTTGGATGTATAGCATACTGAAATTAGTACCAAGACTTCAGCTGTTAGTAGCTCTAATCTACTGTTCGTCACGTCAACCTGAGTATGTATGTCAAATCCTTGGACAGTCAAATTTAATGACTAAAGAGAGATTAAATGCTTTTCTTTCAGAGCATGTGATCTCAGTGGTAGTAAATCAGATCAACAATAGTGCTCACTATTGAGGAAAGTCAAGACAGCAAGAGCAACATACTGGTGTGCTATGTCTTGTTGAAAAGTAGCATCCAAAAAATGGCACTGATGATAGTGCACAGGAACGGACCTTAACACGTTGTAAATGTAATAGTTCTTCACTAATGTAACAACTATATGGATAAGAATTTACCAGGATCTGACACCATCACTGCAGGTATTTGACCCATTTGACGTTAATGAAGGTAAATTGGAAACGGTCTTTCGTCTCGGTGCCTTCACACAAGGATATGTCTATCGTAATGTGCTGCACTTAGAACCGAAATTTTCATGCTACAGTCTTGAGCTAGATTGTAAGATGAGGTACCCGGGGGGAACAATCTTTATTTTTATACAAATTATAGATTGTGATACTCTTACTCACTGAAATACCGTTGATTGGACGCCATTCCTGTGCACACAATCACTGTTCAATGCACTGCAGTGGGGCATTTCTATATTCACTATCAGAGAAAGTCACAACACTGATTATCTTATTGGCTGGCCGTGATACTACTCTACATATAGATATTTGTCAGCCAGGTGACAAATCGTATTACGACTAATTAAAAGCACGTATCATGACTGATTTATCTCATAAGATCACGTAGATAGCATTTCTGTCCTCTCACGCATTCTGTATGGCCCATTTATACTCATTGATTTCATATTTGTAGGATATCAGTGGAACTAGATGAAAAAAAGCAGCAATTGGGAAATAATAAGGCGTTTTCACCGTAGTACTATCTTACCAGTATCAAAATTTGATGCATCCTGTGATGCGAGTTCCTCTCCTCTAAGCGAATAATAGCACGGCCTTTAGACGAACATTTAATATTTCAATGGGATTGCTTATAAGTAAGAAACCCGTTGATGTGGATAAATCATTGAATATCTGGGCCGAGTAGTGATCCTTAAGCTTGGATAAAAAAAAGGTGGGGGGGAAGATGATGACGCATGGTATGAGTTTAAATTTTTCATGCCATATAGGTATACTAAAGTACAAGACGCTTGTAGGTAAAAAAACTCTGAGAACAATCTTTCTTTTTATATAAAATATAGATTGCGTTACTCTAATTCGTTGAAATTGTAATAATTTATGTATTCCAGTACGCTGCATCTATCATGAAATTTTGGTGCTTGTGATTCGCTTTAATGATATTGCAATTTTAATGATGAGCAATGTGTGTGTGTTTGTTTTGTCGATATGATTTATTAATTTAAAAATTTAATTTCAAAAAGATATTGAATGAATTTCAATGTACAGCAAAACAAGAAATTATTGTATAATCAAGTGTATTACTATGTATTCTCTCTTTCTTTTTTTTGTGGTGTTTGGGATAAGATAAAAAGTAGCTTAGCTTCAACTATTACGTTTTGTAACTTTATGATAAATTGTAAAAATTATTCACCTTATTAAATCATTAAAACCTATAAAAATAAGAGTCATTTAAACGTAAAAAGAATTAATTTTGAAAAAATTTATTCTCTTAATTCTAACACTCTGACATATTTTTAAATTTTTTTTTCTTTTAAAGTTTAGCATCTTTTTTTCAGGATAATAAAAATGAATAATATGCTTCCTTTAATTTAAATCGATGGAGTAAAATAGAAAAAAATTCTTTTTTGAATAATAATTTTTTTTTAATTTGGTCTTACGTACTTTGTTTGTCAACAAAATTAAGTTTCAAGACGATTCAATTTTTTCAAATGTGTTTCGTATAACAAATAACTAAAAAGTTAAGTCTAAAAAAGATGCAAGCTTAAGAATTTTTTATTAATGTTTCCTAACAAAAGGAAAAAAAATATTATTAATTTTTTTTTTTTACAATTTTATATAATTGTTTCATTGAATATTCTCTCCAATTTATAATTTTATGTTTTTAATATTAAAAAGTAACGTTTACATTCCTCTCTTTTAAATAGTTAATAATGAATTAATTATTTCTAAGCTCTTTTTTCTTACTTAATTAATTATTTATTTATTATTTAGTTATAAAAATATATTCATGTTATTACATAATTGTAAAATATATATTCATGAATATCAGTAAATTACAACTAAAATGTGTAAGAAAATGAAATAATCTTATAAGGAAATTAAAAGTATGATATTGTATTACAGGTATTTTTTTGCAGAGCTAAATTTTTTTTAAATATTTTCAACTGTATACATGTTTTAAGCATTATATCTTTTTCTCTTCCTTTTCTTCTCTCTCTCTCTCTCTCTCTCTCATCTTTATTATTATTTTTTATTCTTATTGCTACAGAGTAATTAACGATAGCAGTGCATCGTAATCTTTAATTCTACTCCGTTACATTTGCTAGTGACATTATTAATAATACCGTTACAAGATATTAGATGACGTTTTCGAACATTGTGAAATTTCGGCCGTTATCGTACAGTTAAGGAGACTGATCATTTCAAGAAATAAGTTAAGACTTGCATCGAATGAATATATGTATCAAAAGGTGTTGCTGTGAAAGTGAAATGAAAGTTTTATAAGATAAAGGTGTACTAATGCGAAACCAAATTGGGGGGCGGGGGACAATTTATTCGAAAAAAACGTTAAGATATCCGACTACGTTCGGAACCGCGATTTTGCAAAAGCGTATAAATGGATAATATTTATGATATTTAGTGTCACTTACATTAGAAAATGTATATAAAATTGTTTTAGGAAGAGTATTACAATAAAAAATTTTATTTAAGTACAATATTTTGACAAAAAATGAACATAGAATGACTAACTTTCAAAATATTCTCCTTTTGTAAGAAATGCTTCTATTATAATAATATTTCGCCTGTACATAGCTCAGACCTCTGTACAGAGGTTCAACTAGAATTTTTGAAATATATAACTTAGAAGTGGATTTATCCATGTTTACGAATACAGAAGGGAGAAATTTTAAGAAAAAAAAGCCGATAATTATTTCAATGGGTTGTAACTCTGAAAAAAATGTGAATTTTTTAAAAATCATTGTTGAGCCTCTGTACAAAGACCTGATATATATACAGACAAAATATCATTATAATAGAAGCATTTTTTCACAAAAGGAGAACATTTTGAAAAAATGTTATTCTAAGTTAATTTTTTGCCGAAATATTGTATTTAAATACATTTTTTTTATCAAAATGTCCTTAAAACAATTTTATACATGTATTTAAATTTAAGTGACACTAAATATGAAAATTATTCATTTATGGGGGTCACTTCACGCAGCATTTTCCCTATCTCCGTAATGTTAAAAATGACCAAGTTTAAGGAACATTTTTTAAAAATTGGCAGGTTGTACAATCATTAATTTTTTTTGTGTATTCATTGCATTGTTTTTATTAACTTAATAAGAGTATTTTTCAAAATTTTGATTAGTTTTTTTTAAAAAAATTCATATGTGAAGTAACACGTCAAAATTTTTAAAACAATGAAAATTCTTGTACATTTTAATCCATAAATATTTTTTGAATAATTTTTTTGACAAAATCTCTCATTAAAATATTTATTTGTATAGTGTTAACACATGTGCAAAGTTTCAAGGCTATAAAATAAGTAGTCTTTTCAAAAATGTTCCTTTTGTGTTGAAATTTACACTTTTGAGAAATAGAGATTTAAAGTAAAAACTTACCATTAACTAATGCATACCAGAACTATAACTTGGAGATTGCTGGTATCAACTGTAAGATCATGTTCTTTTCTACATTTTAATTGTTTGTTTTTAATTCTATCTTCTTTGGTTTATTGTAAAACTGCATATTATGCTTTCCTTATACACGCATAATCTACTTCTTGCAACGCTCGACATTTGTAAAATCCAGGAGTTGAATGTTTAATACATCTAAAACTTTTAATTTGGTAATAAAGCCTTGATTATATAAATATATAGTTTCATTTACTATAGTTTTTAAAGTTTACAGCTGCACAAATACAGTTTTTGGAATTATACACCAAATACTATTTCCGCTTTCTCTAATATTTTGAGTTTTATCAAGCAAGCATCTAGATAAAAATTCAAGACTAGAGACCTCTAAATACTTTTTTTATGCAATTCCTAACTGCAATAAGTAAGTCGTGTTTATGCTTATATGTGTAACCTTTCAGTTTGGACATATTATATATAAACCACAAGTAAATATCAATGGGTCATACACCTTGTCGTAGATTCAAATCTGTGGAGATTTTATCAAAAAATAGAGCCCAAATAGCTTGCCTTCTGGCTTACAAGTTTCCTGGGTTGTTTTGAATAGCCAAAACAAAGTATCTTTAAAATTTGTTTATTTCTGCATCTGTCAAGCCATTATGGCATCCTAGTGCTTTCTTGCCTTTTAATTTTGATTTTAACGCCCTAAGTCATGTCCCCATCATTTTCTCACACACACACACAACATGACCAACACATTCTAATTTTTCAATATTGACATATCTTTAAGGTTTAGATTCTAAAACTGCTTTGTATCCTTTATAGTACCCATACAGTCCTAATGTTGTGTACATTGTAAATTGTGTAATGTCTGTGAGCGATGGAAGATACAAAAATAAAAGAAGTACACCTCTTCAACTTCCATTCCCCTACTATTTACAATGTA
>BMAV01012763.1:209593-230623 GCA_019973955.1 Trichonephila inaurata madagascariensis
AAAAAGGTTATTCTAAGTTAATTTTTTGCCGAAATATTGCATTTAAATATTTTTTTTTGTCTAAATGTCCTTAAAACAATTTTATATATGTATTCTAATCTAAGTGACACTAAATATCATGAAAATTATCCATTTATGCGCCTTTTTAAAATCACGGTTCTTAACGTAGTCGGATACCTTAAAATAAAATCAGGATTAGTTGCACCCGTGAAAGCGCGAACACAGGACTCCAAGACCAAATCCATGCTCCTCACAGCAGTCACAGTGCCTCTTGCAAAAACATAGAGGTGTGTTTGGCCATCCAACTGGATGCATGTCCATAGTAACAAGCCTCCACTGCCGTAGTGGTCGATTTCTCAGACATAGAAGGGCAGGTAGCTGATCACTGGTTCTCTCCATATGAAAGTAAGGCTACATATAGACGAAAGGATTGATTGCCACAGAAACTTATAAATTCCCTTATTTCCAGTATAAAATCACGATGTGGAACCTGTTTATCAGTAAATAGGGGACTATAACCACTATTAACCCATTTCTTTTCATTCTACAACTGCTATTTCATACCTTCTGACTTCAATGAGTGTTACTCACAATCATGCGTGTGTATTTTAACTGTTTAGTGATTAGTTTTTTTTTAATTATATCAGCCCTAGATATTGTGAAGTTGCCCCCCTCGAGTGACCTTCTCCTTGATTATCAGCCTGAGCTAGAGGTGTAGGAATAAATGAAGAACTAGGAGCTGACATGATCTTAATATGACTTTATTAAGATCTTAAACTTTTAACAGATTAGATAATAATAATATATGGGAGAGAATCTACGCACGATGACAAAACACACAATATATATATAATACCGAAATAGCGTAACCCGGACCACTATCAATAATAAACTCGCTTAAGCTCAATTATAATTATACCACAGATCCGAATATTAAATAGTCACTCCTACCTTAATGTCGAATGAAGTAGCGCTCAATCTGATTCTAGTTGCAGTTGCGTTTCACTGGAATGCAATGGTATGCACCTTGATCTAAGGGCTCTTTGTCATGGAATTCCTCTGTTGGCTGTCACTTCACAATTGAATCACGAACTATCATAACATTCCCCAAATTGCCACACCGCTTACTTTAACTTCTGTAATTTAAAAGCTTCCTAATTTGCATCTTTCCTTCACGCTTCACTTCTTGGGTTTGGTTGGAAAAGAGTTGCCATTAATTCTGGCCCCAAAGAACCCAAAGTACATGTTAATGAAAAGATGCATGAGCCCGTCACAATATACCAAATTTCATTAAAATCTATCCAATAGTTCTAGAGATAATCGACAAAAGCAAAAAAAATTCTCTTAATTTTGAACACCAGAGTATATCACAAAAATGACCTCTTAAAGAACCTTGGAAATTTTTTCTGTGATTTTAAAGACATTCATATATATTTTAATTGAATTTCCGAAGAATATAAAATTTATTTGGGTTGGTATACTTTCAATACATGTTGAGGATTAATCATTTAATCTTCTTTATTATTTTAAAAATAATTTAAAATACAAATACATCTTTTAAATCAGATTTTGCATTTATATTCTAAATTACAGATTCTAATCATCCTTGGCACTTTTTAAAGATATTGTGTAACGAAATATTATGCTTCTTAACAATTTTGTAATATTAGTTATTCAAAAATATTTATACTTAACTTAAGATTTCTTAGTTTTTTAAAATATATTTCAAAAAATTATATCATTTTAAAAAAAGAACCCCAAATCATATTTTATTAAAACCTCTACACTTATTTTGTTAGGCCATTTTAAATTAATACCTTCAAAAAAACCAGTTAAATCAAAAAGGTGAAATATTTTTTAAAACATTTGGACAAGATGAATTTTAGCTCTTGTATTAAAGATATTGTTTATAGAATAGAAATTTAAGGCAGAAGTTATGTAGTATCTTTAAAATTTGAAACAATATTTAAATCCCTCATCAAATAAATACAAATTGATTTATCAAACTCAAAAAGAATTAAAGGAAAATTAATTAAGAATTCATTCTGTTGATTTTTTAAACTTATTTCTATTTGTTTGAAATTTTTCAAAAACAATATATTCACGCGTGCGTGTTTGTTTGATGAAAAAAGCAGGTGAGTGAGTGAGTGAGTGAATATTAAGGTCGCACTGTTCAGCTACACGAGGGCTTTTGGCGACGGACCACGTAATTTTGAGCCATGTTCAAGTGACGTGGACGATACCGGAGTTGGCACCCTCCTCTCCTAACTACCACACCACACCAATGGAAGGACGTTTGAGCTCTCGACAGATTTAACGTGCATCGCTCCCCTACACGGTGGGTCTTTAATGGTACTAGGTGAAAATTGCAAGAAAATCGTTCTTAAACATAACTGAAAAATTGAAATATTCTTCTAAACAATAATCAGTATAATCCAATCAGAACGAATTAAAAGCACATAATAAATGTTAATTGAAGAGCAATACAGCGAACGATTATAAAAAGATTCAATCAGTTAAATTTAAGATTAACAACAATTAACAACCTAGAAAGAGACATTTCTTGCCATTTAAGTAGGGCTTAGTTACAAATGAAGTTAAAACAAAATACATTTTCTTATCAAGAAACCCTTATTTTGAAACAGGCTGTTATGAATTTGAAACAGTAAAAAGTTTTACTCTTATTCGGATTCAAAAAAAAAAAAAAAAAATTACTACTAATGATAACAGAATATCTCTTACAATAAGAAACTGACAATTTCTGGAAAATAGAGTTGTCTATGTTTTAAATTCAAGTTCTTCTCTAGAAAGACAAAATTTTTAATTTACAAAACACTAGTCGGACCTATCTAAGCATATGCATCCGAAACTTATAGAGTATACTTAGTGGTATAAATGAAAATGGTAATTGAAGATTCAATTTTGAACAGTACATGATATTCAAACAACCTGACATAATTAAATACATTTAGATTAATAGAATGAATTGGATGGCACATGTAAAAATTAATAATTAAATTAAGTTAATAATTAAATTTTAAATAAAAATTATAAAACTTTAATTTGTAATAAAATTTTTCTTAAAGAAATAAAAAAATGATTTTAAAAGGGAATGAAATTATTTTATATAAAATCAACAAATTAAAGAAAATTAAGAATAAGACTTAAGGAAAATAAAACATTAATAACCAAGGTTTAATTGAAAATTTTACAATTAATATTAATAAATTAATTCTGTCAATTCGAACTTTTCCCTTACATTATCTGCGACCAATCCAACAGAATTTGTTCCAAAAATATTCAATTAGTAATGTAATTTTTAATTTAAAGAATTGTAACTTGAGCTTGGTTAAAAATGTTCAAAATGAAGTTAAAGATCATTTATAATTACAGACTTATTGTTTTACAAACACCTTATTTGTTGGTAACATTTCAATTGTTGCAATATAATTCCTGTGTAAATGTCCAATTCTTAAACTATAAATTTTTCCACAATTATGTTAATAAATATTTTAAGTATTTCTATTAACAGACTTCAAAGTAATTTGAACTTCATTTCTGAGAATAAGAAAAGATAAATAACAAAATGCTTAATTTAGTTAATTTTAACAATAAGGTTTTGAAAATGAATAGAATAACTATACAATTATGACTATAATAATTGTTATAAATTTAATCCTAATAATCATACAACAAAAATTAAATTAAGGCATTTTTTTTGCGTCGAATTTTAAAAAAAAAAATTTTCGTTATTAAAAAAATTAAATTTTTGTTCATGTACTATCAATTAAATAATTATTTTTAAAATGATTGAAATGAAGCAGTTGAAACTATTTCATGATCATAAATAGTTATAAAATTAATCTAAATAAAGAAAATAAAGACTAACCCGCATTAAAAGAAATAATATTTTTACATTTCCTTGATCTAATTAGCCCAATAGATACAACATACCGTCTTTAGCTTATATAAGGACTTCTAAGATATCAACTAGAGTCTTTTGTGTGGACCATTCTCTCACTTTTGGTGGTGGTGGGACTAATCCCCATCTGGTCTAGTGAAACCAGACCAGGTCCATGAGTCCATAAATCTGTACAAAGTCTGAGAACAGCAGGGGGATGCAACAACCTCCTCACAGGAAAACCCCAGACATTGCAGAATGTGCTGAGGAGAAAAAGGACTGATGTTACATTTGGGGCAAACTGGGAAGCTTCTTTTGCCACCCTCAAATTCATGCACCTCAGGTGACCAGACGAAAATCGTGAGAATGCCGTTCGATATGATCTGGAACCCTCGAATGATATGGCGGATCCGGGATGTCTTTGAAAGTACCATGTTTGTACAGGAGGGACTACCCAGGTTCTACATATTAATTCTTTAGCCCTGGAGTATATCTCAGTCGATGTAAGGACCATGTGGTCTTCCGGATCCATAGGATTGCTGGTAACCTCCTTCGCAAGGTCGTCCGCAACTTCGTTCCCGAGAAGGCCTACATGAGAAGAGACCCACTGTAGATGAATAAGGTGTCAATCCGAAAGCTGATGAAAAAGGTGAAGAATACTCATGCTGGTGCTGTGGCCGATAGATGGCCAATTCGATAAATGTTGGATGGATGATCGGCTGTCTGTCAGTATCCAAATTTCAGAAAAAACTAGATCTTTTATGTTGTTAATAAATGAAAGACCACACATGATAGTTATTAGCTCTGTTCTAAAGACACTTTTGCTTCCTCACTTTTATAATCTATTAATAAATAAATGCAAGAATGGGACACGTGTTATTTTAAAAAATATTATTGAAATATTATTTTAACCGTCTAGCTGCGTAGAGCTACGTCTGCTACGTGTAGTTTGCCCGTGGAAATTGCGGGATGCGTATCGAGATGGTTAAGCCTTTGAATACAATTTGTATTCACAATATATTACAAGAAGTACAAATAAGTTAGCCAGTAAGTTACGGTTGAAATTTACAGATGTAGAACGTCATAACGTAAATTTATACATCTGGCAACACCTTAACCTTAAAATATTAGCGATTTTGTATCAACGTCACATAATACTTTTCGCTCAAAAATATCGAGTTTTGAGCCGAATAAGTGTCCTGATTTTTAACACCCATTTTATAAGTTTCACTTGCATATAACGGAACTCAATTTTTACCCACTTTATAAGGTCAGATTTGTTCGAAGTTTTGTTCACTTGTCCTGGACCGATGACAATACAATAATTTAGCATTCCAATAATTTAATTGTACATTGTCCTGATCAGGATCATCGGGATTAACGATTTCCCATTTTCAGATCCCATCCCACATCTGGCGACTTATTCCATATTTGGCGACTAAAAGATTAAGTTCCAACTTAATTCGATTAATTATAAAAAGGATTTTTCAGTTTTTTTAAAATATAATTTTTTAATTTACTCTTTAATTTGAAGAAATTTACAACTGGGGTGCATCGATTGCTTGTAGAAACATATGTTGAGGCTGCATTGAGTGAGTGAAGCTATTGTGAATGGTTTGAAAAGTTAAAGAACGGTGAGTTTGACATAGAAGGCAAACAACATAGAGGAAGATTCGTGACAAACGCAAGAATAACTTGCACTTACATTTAAGTTACTCAACAGGCAATCTCACACACAGTTTAAAATTACTGGGAAGGATTCAGAATCAATGAAATTGGATTCCATATGAACTGAAGCCGAGAAATACGTTGAATGCTGTTTTTGTACATGTGAAATTCTGATTGCTACTGGTGATGCCACTACGATAAATCAAAGAAGAGGAAATCGTGGGAATAACGTGGACATGCTTCAACAGCCGAATATTAATGGAAATAATTTCATGTTTTTTATTTGGTGGAATCAACTTGTCTTCATGTATCGTGTATTATGAGTTGCTCAAACCATACAAAACAATTACTGGGGCTCATAACCGAACACAATTGTTGAGATTCAGCCAACCACTCAAGAAAAAATGTGCCCACTACTCCGCAAGTTATTCTCTTGCATGATAATGCCCGTTCATAAAGTGCGGCGCCAGCCAAAACTTTCTTAGAAACACTTAATTCGGAAGTTCTACACAGCCCCCGTTGTATACACCAAAGATTGCCCCTTTCCGATTATCTCTTGTTACGATAGATGGCACATGGCCTGTCTGAGAAGCACTTCACATTACATAAAAATAACAAGAATTGGGTTGATTCGTGCCTTAGAAGATAAAGCGTTTTTTCGACATAGTATCCGTATAATGCCAGAAAGAAGGAGAACAGCAGTGGCTAGCGATGACCAATACTTTAAATACAACATAACGTACCGTTATTTCATAATAAGTTTCCACTTTCTGGTAAAGAGCGGCTGGAAAAACTTATTTGTACTCCTTATAATAAATTACAATTTTTATTAAAATATTGTTACGTAGATCCGAGGGTTCGAGGATTTTATGCAAAACAATCACAAAGAAAATAAACAGAGTTCTTCAAGAGCGATGGAAATTTATTAACAAAAATCCAATCCTCTAAATACAGGATTCAGCAGCAATATTCACAGAGTAAATCTCCGAAGGTCTTCACATCTTCTACAGCAATCAAACACAATCACGAGTGTTTAAAAATAAACGTACGTAAAAGATTATTCACGAGCACAGCCGAGCTAATCGCTAGTCAAAACAATCCTCACTACTCACTGGTTTAATCCAGACTGATCGCCGTACTGACGAGCATCTTTATTTATAGGCGCGACGGAAACTTCCAGAAATATAACCACTCGTGTCACTGAACGTGACACAAGTGGAGAGATCTACTACTTTCTAGAAGATTCCAGAGGGTTCCGAACTCGCCAACTTGGTTGCCAAAAATGATTCCAACTTGGCTCTACCGCCAAGTTCTCATTGAATCGCCATTATAACGTAAGGGGCGGCATTGCTTGTGAGTAGCACAATTTTAACATGAAATAAATATAACATAGAGCATTATAAATGCATTAAATACTCAAATACAAATTATTTACACTATTTACACAAAATTCGTAACAATATTTATTTTTAATGCTTAAGATATCGATATATAAAATAGCTTTTTTCTATTATGATTTAGTCCATAATTCATCTTTAGTCATTAGTATCCGTCTTGATATTACCTACTTCTAAGGACTTACATCAGGAATGGACAAACTATGGCCCTCAGGCCAACTCCGGGCCTCCGGAAGTTTCTATCCGACCCGCAGATAGAATTTTAAATTGTCGGTCCGGGATAAATTAAAAGAAATATAGACATTTATATATTATATATATCAATCTCCTTTTCTACTTTGGTTAAATATTTTGTTTCTTCCTTTTTTTCGAAGAACTGATGATCGTTTTACTTTCTCTTTTTTCTAAAACTTAATCTGTTGACTGAGAAGCTAGCTAATAACGACTTGTCTAATTTCCCGATTTAAAATTCAATACCCTCAGTAAATGAAGAAAAGCTTAAAAAATTTGAAGAGGGTTTGAAAAAAAAGCATTCTGAGTTTGAACGCAGATTTCAAGATTTCAGTGCCATTGGATATTTATACCATGCCTTTCAACGTTAATTGTAAAGCAGCGAGGTCAGATTTGCCTCTTGAATTAATTCAGTGACAATCTAACAATCACCTCAAGCAGTTGTTTCTAAATATTCCAAAGTTAGAGTTTTACAAATCATTATTCGAAGTAAGTTTCCCAAGTTTAATAACTCACTCCCGGAAATGCAGTGCTATCTTTGCTTCATCTTATATATGTGAGCAAGTGTTTTCATCTATGAACCTTAGAAAGAATTATTTCACAGAAGTAGATTCTTAGATTAGTATTTAGCCTTATTCCTTAGAATCAGTGCACCTCACTTCGAACCTCATTATAAGAAGCTTTTAAAAATGAAATTGCACAATTTCATTCATCTCATTAACATAATTAAATTGTAATACTTTAATATTATTTTTAAAATTTTAGAAAAATTTATCTTTGCTCGATTTTTCCGATTTTTGATTCGCGACCGAAAAGGTTTGCCTATCCCTGTCTTACATTGTTCATATTCTTTATTATTAAGATCAAAATAAATACGAATTTTCCCACAAAGCTCAAACTTCTGTTCTCCACTGTCTTGCAAAGCATCATTTTTAAAAAAGTGTGTACAGTGTATAATTTTTATTACATTGTAAAACTTTAAGGAAGTATAACTTTAATCTTATAATGGAGCTTTTAAAATTATAAATAATATACTACCTTCCAGCTTAAAAAAGATCCATACTCTTTAAGGTATCCGACTATGTTCGGAACCGTGATTTTGCAAAAGAGTATAAATGGATAATATTTATGATATTTAGTGTCACTTAGATTAGAAAATGTATATAAAATTGTTTTAAAAATAGTATTACAATAAAAAATTATTTAAGTACAATATTTTGACAAAAAATGAACACAGAATGACCCATTTTCAAAATGTTCTCCATTTGCGAAAAATGCTTCTATTATAATAGTATTTTGCCTGTATATAGCTCAGACCTTTGTACAGAGACTCAACTAGAATTTTGGAAATATATAACTTAGAAGTGAGTTTATCATGTTTAACGACAACAGAAGGGAGAAATTTTAAGAAAAAAACGCCGATAATTATATTTCAAATGTTTGTAACTCTGAAAATAATGTGAATTTTTCAAAACTCATAGCCTCTGTACAGAGGTCTAAGCTATATACAGGCAAAATATTATTATTATAGAAGCAGTATTCACAAATGGAGAACATTTTGAAAAAACGTTATTCTAAGTTATTTTTTCCGAAATATTGTATTAAAATAATTTTTTTTTGCCAAAAAAATAATTTTATACATGTATTCTAATCTAAGTGACTCTAAATATCATGAAAATTATCCATTTATGCGCTTTTTTAAAATCACGGTTCCGAACGTAGTCGGATACTTTAAACATGTTCATTTATTCATACGACTTTCAAAGAGGTTAATTTAAAAACACCATGCAGTAAGCGAGGAATAAGTATGACTTCAAAAAAGAGTTATTTCGATTAGCAACAAAAATTAAAAGTTCCATTTTAATATTTAAAGTACTGAATGTTTGCATGTTGTTTCAAGTTAAAACATCGATTCTCTTTATTATACTTTTTTTAGTTTCTGTGTAAAAAACATGAAAATCAAACATCCAGTATTACACTGAAATCGTGTTTAGGTGATACCGAACATTTTCCAAAGAATTCAAAAAAAATATAAATATTTTACACAAATATTTTTTAATTCAAAAATACCCAATTAATTTTATTAATAGATATTTGTATAAAAAAATTATAAATAGTAAGGATTAAAACCTTTTAAAGATCAATAGTTTATTATTATAGATTTTATCATTTTTCCTAGCTAGATATACTTATATATAGAGAGAGTTGCCTACATATTCAAATCACAGTTAAAATTACTTATTCCTTTAGTTTTATTTTAACCACATAGTAATATTTTATAGACAAATACAAATATATTCCTAGTCTCTCAAGTATAACTGTAGTACTTATCTTTATGCATGGGCTATAAAATTATTCTAGTACTATTTTAATTTTATACTTATTTGCTCAGTGCTATATACAATTCAGCCAATACTATGCTTTGAATTTGTATTTGAGTTCAGAATCTGGCAATAAAAAACTTTTTTACTGTACACAGATTCAGCGCGGGCTATGCATTTTTAGGTAAGTTGCCCTTTTCTTGTGATGTATTTATAAATTCTATCCATTATTTTCAATAGTATTTCGCTCAGTATTATAAACAAAAAGGAGGAAGGTTGGCTAGCCAAAATACTTGTTAAACCACACTTTTATATATGTTATTTTATGTATAAAAGTTGTCCTAATTCAGCAATGTTTTGTAATATAATTCAGCATTCATATATTTTTTAAATTCTAATATCTGTTGTTGAATAGTTCATTTATCTTTTGTGCTCTAAGGATTTATGTCTCTATAGTAGAAAATAAGTAACTACTATACCTATATATATGCATGACCCTTTTGTACTGATCGGAAATAATCATAATATTCTCCTATTGCATATTAATGAAAAAGTTTCATCCTAAGAAAAGCTTGTGCACAACCAATGTTTCATAGAACTATTTTATAAAATTTATTTTTATTGCACCGCTCGTTATGATTTTATTCCATTTTATTCAATCTACTTGTTGCAGCAAGTCCACGTTCCATCATTCTCCCCTAACGATAAGAAGACCAACTTTTTTACAACGAAAAAGAGGACGAGAAATTTAAAAAAAAAATTACAACGTAAATATATGAAACATTTTATTAATTCAAACAAAAATACACTATTTATGCTTACATCCCGTTTAATTATTTACTTAAATGAGCCTTTTTCCATTGAATGATTTACCGGGTGTTTCTAAATGAATATCGGAGTTTTAACGCATTATTGTATTTATGACGTATGTCTTACAAGTACAATTTATACATCAAATGAAAGAGTAAATGAAACAATTTTACCTATATAGGCTTACAAACATTCAATGTGAGCCCCATTCGTCACACGGTGCACATTAAATCGATAGGCGAGTTCAGCCCAAACTTTGTTCAGTGTCTCTGAGGTAATTCTTGCAAAAGCTGTTTCAATCATGTGTCTTAAGTCTGGAAGGTCAGCTGGTAACGTAGGTACGTACACACAATCCTTAATGAACCCCTACAAATAAAAATCACATGGCGTCAGATCGGGGGAACGCGGAGGCCATGCGAAACAAGCTTCATCGTTAGGCCCTTGGCGGAAAATCCATTGGTCGAGTACAGTGATGTTCAACCAATCGCGTACTGAGAGATGCCAGTGAAATGGTGAACCCTCTTGCTTCCAAATGAAATTGTCTGGTTTAATTTCTTTCAATTGAGGAAATAGCCAGAGTTGTAGAGCATCAAGGTAGGCAGAACCAGTTACTGTTGGTTCTCCGAAAACGAAAGGGCCATAACTCTTTCCACCGAGATATGGCACAAAAACATTAAATTTAGGAGAATCTCGTTACGATTCTAGCATCTCGTGAGGATTTTCTAAGCTCCAGATGCGCGCATTATGAGTGTTCGCATGTCCACCGGAACGCTTGTTGCACAGTAATAGCGGAATCTGTCTTTGCAAACTGGGGAACACAAAACGCTTTCTGTTCACTAGTCGCCATTTTTCAACTACCACACTGATCGGCGGGAAAAAGAAAAAAATTAACATGCGTTTTGCGTGCATGCGCCCACATGTCATCAAACAAAACTGTTTCAGTTGTTCATTCATTCGATGTGTGAGTTATACTAATAAGTTACAGGTAATAAATACTATAAAGATTTAAAACTCTGATATTCATTTATAAACACCCTGTATTTATTTATTTATTTATTTATTTATTTATTTATTGTTAATATATCATTTCCTAACGTAACGAAAATTTCGGAGCAAGAAATATCCTTCATATTGAACTTTTGGTAAGTGCTACAGTTAAAGTATCAACATTCAATCTTGGTTTCTCACTTGTCCAAAAATCATTACCAATTAAAAAAAAACTCTTTCAAATGCTGCATTAGTTCCAGAACAGCACAACGTAAATTCAACAAGAATAACTAAATTTCCATATGGAAAGGGTTCATTTTTGAAATGTTTAAATATTTCCACCCATCTTTTATCAGTTTCAACATGCAAATTTTCACATTGTTCTAAGTTATCAGAATTTAAATATACATTCAATCTTTTAATTTCTTCAAACCGACAATTGTCATTGATTTTGATATCGGGCATTTCTTTCAATAAAAACTCAACAAAATTTTCTATATCTGCTCAATTTACTTGCGTTTAAGACAAAAAACACCATTGAAAACTGTTATTTCATGGGATATTTGTTTCAGACTTTTCTTCGACATTTTGGAAACATATTTGGTAAAAATTCTGCACTTCGTTGGTAAACTTTTCCGATATGCCTGGATTTGATTCTTCTAAGTTAGACAGACTAAGTTTTATGATTTAAATAATAAATTTTTCTTCAAATCGTGGTTTTTATTGAAGGACAAAATCGTTCAAAATGACTAACTTTTGTAGCTGAAATATGTTCACCATCAATTTTTTTTAATCATTTTGTCTAAAATAGATGCCTGATTATGTACAAAATACATTAATATCTCCGTAATTCTCACTGTACCGGCACATGACGCGCAACAGTTCGGCCTGGCATCTCTGAATACAGAGATTAACAGATTAGTTTTAAAATATTGTAAAGGAGGACAATAGGAGGGCACTTTACGAGGAAGGACAGAACCTATAAAAGAAGGACGGTCCTCCCTGAAGGAGGACGATTGGACACCTTACTAACGAGCATTATGTTCGAGGAAATGGAATAAACTTTTGAATGAGGGTATTATAAGTATGCGTTCAAGAATGGTATGAAAAATAATAGTTGAGCTCTCACAGTTAGTTACAGCAGTTTCAAAATTTTCGAATGGCAATGCTTACTTATTTTAGTTTGAAACGCTATCCTCACAGGAAAAAAAAGCAAAATGGGATTGGGACAGTATTTATAGTACTAAAATGGCTGCACGCATAGACAAAAAAAAGCGGCAACAACCAGAATATGAATTCAGTTTCCATTGACGTCAGATGCCATATCATATTCTCTGAACTTAACTGAATTTCTCTGGAAAATACAAAGAAGATACAACGGTATGCAGATTTCCATGTCTTACTAAGAATACAATCAGAGTTGACGTCAACACCTTATATAAAAAAAGAAACTGTGATTAGAGTACTGCAAATTACTACTTTGCCCTTGAAACAACATGCATTTTATAGTAAAACAGCCTCATGAAGTGGTAACTCTTTATTACCTGGATGCATAAAATGCAGAAAAAATTACTGCCTATAACGACGTACGTGTTTTTTAAGTAAACTGCATAATATTTGATACACAAATTTGGAGAAAAGGGTTGCAAATGCGATCGATTTTGTTTTAGACACCCATACGTTCTCGTAGAGATTGTAAAAGGGCAATAGTCGATAAGGAATGATTACATAGTAAACACACCCGGAGTTTAGTGAGTGCTGCATGTTCTGAATTCGGTAGTCCCCAAACTTCTGCCCTCTGTTCAGCATATGTTCAGTGAGTTCAGATTTACCAGATTTACAAGCAAATGACCACCAAGTAGTTTGGATTTAATTGATGAATTTCATCATCCCATATAAAGCTGCTGAAAGTTGTATTTTACGTACTCCTTAGATAGACGAAGAAACACTTCTCGCTAACTGATAATATTAACTTAAAGAACTGTGACTTTAGGTAACTTCAAGTCTGTGGTCACACTTCAACTATACGAGTTAATGGGACTGTGTGGAAAGGGATGACAAGCAGCTTACTTTTGATTCTTATTTATTTAAAGACATTATTATTACTAAAGACTTAAGAGCGTGTAAGATAACTAGCTCTCATTATGGCCTGTGAGAGCTGGGCTGTTGTTTTTCACATAATTTTTGAGTATATTCTTTACAATAAATTTTATTATGGATCTTCAAACATGATGCTCGCCGCTAGAAGATCGTATATAAAATTTTGTTTATGGTTTTTCTATACTTATGTTAGATGTTTTATATGTTATATACTTATGTTAGATGTTTTATATGTTATATATTTATGTTATATATATTTATGTTATATATTTTATATGTTATATATTTTATATGTTATATATTTTATATGTTATATATTTTATATATTATATATTTTATAAGTTATATATTTATATTAGATATTTTATATGTTATATATTTTATAAGTTATATATTTATATTAGATATTTTATATGTTATATATTTATGTTAGATATTTTATATGTTATATATTTGTGTTAGATATTTAGATGTTTTATGTTCCTGAAAAGAAGTTAAATTTTCTATACTTCGTAAAGTTTTAATAATCACTAAAAATAACAAAGAGATAGAAGCTCAATATGTAGTTGTTTTTACAACTGCTTTACTTATACATTTCTTCCAACGTTTCTTGACTTTTTTTTCTTTGTTATCAGATTGCGCCGAAACCCAATGTTCCATTACTTAAATAACAAAATTTAGACTGTCAAATCTTCCCCTTTTGTAATGATTTTTAAGTTCTGGGATTAAGAAAAAGTCCCTTGAGGCAAGATCGGGAGAATGTTCAAAAACTTCAAGGCCAAATGGATTTAATTGCTCAATATACCTTGAGATAAATGAACTATGCGTTGTTAACAAGAGGACAGACTCCGTTTGTGATCCTATCGCGCATGACAATATGAGCATGACAATATTTAAGAGTGTTTAGTAATAGACACTAGCGATGTGGTCTGTCCCTTTTCTAGGTAGTATCATAACAGGACTCGAGTTCCCTATGGCAGATAACATGACCTTCCTTGCTGACTCCTTCACTTTAACTTTTTTCGGGGAGGGCTCGCTACGTTTCAACTTTCTGCTTATCTTTTGAGTCTCTGAATTATATTGATAGATTCAATTTTAATCCATAGTTTCCAGATGACCAATCAAAAAATTAATGTTCATCTTGACCCTTAATATTTAACATCTCTTTTGATATATCATGTTTTGTTTGTTTCTGAAAAGAAGTCAATAATCGTGAAACTCTGTTTCCTGACACCTTTGATTTATGCAGCTTCTAGTGAATAATTTTCTATACATTGCCATAATTAAGACCAGTCTCATTCAGGATTATTTGAACGGTTGTTCTTCCATATAATGGGATAAAGGGCTACACTTTTTTCATCATGTTAGTATGATGCATGAGAAATGATCTTCCACTGATCTGAAAATCATTTTCCGCTTCATAACAGTGTCATTTGAAAACGTCATCATTACAATTAACAGCCATCATTTCATCGTGGATTTTTTGTGAAGGGCCACCTTTCAACTAAAAGAACTTAATGACACTACAATGGTGCTTCTCAAACTTTCAGTATTTGCAACCCAATTTTCAGTCTGAATATTTACCGTCCCCTTACCATACAATAACAATGTATTGAATGCATTAATAATGTACTTAGACGCTAACGTTGCAATACGATCTCAATTATAAACCGAAAGTTATCAAGATAAGTATTAAATTTTGTATATATTATTTTTAAGTAATAGATATTTTAAGTTACTTTTAAGTAATAGTATAAATGGAGTAAAGCTTTTTAAGAAAAAGTGTAAATTTAGAAATTGACACTTTAAGTTCTTTTTCTACATTTATACTTTACCTGTTTCTAATTTTTAAGTTGGAACAGATAAGGTATAAATATAGAAAAAGAGAGAACATAGAGTGTTAATTTCTAATATTATATATAAACAAAAGTAATTATTAATTTAGTATTGTTAAGCTAACTATCACAATTAATACAAATACATTATCAGAAATACTGATAAATTTATTTGTATATTGTATCAGTGTAAATGTGTGTTTTATTTCTTATTGTATCAGAATATTTTGTTTTGCTGTCTTTAAGTAAATGATTACTTTTTTAAAATAATCTTACATTTTAATTTTTCGATATGCTCGCTTCCCCATACTAGAGGGGCGCGCCCCACACTTTGAGAATCACTGCGCTACATGCCAATTTTTTTTTATATATTTCGTGTTATTTCAATCTATGGCTTCTTAAAACCTAATAAATCAACAATATATACATAAGGATCAAATAACATGCAGAATAAATTTTATTCGGTCATCGCGGTTATGTTTTAGTATTGAAAATTTTATGATACCCTACATGTCTATGTGTAAAATATAGGAATTCACAACCATTGCGTAAAACTAAGAGGAAAGTTAGGGAGCACAACACGATTCAAAATCATATATAATAAAATTGCAGGGTCGGAAACGCTTTCTTTGGGATTTAGGGTAAAAAGAAACAAAGACAAAAACAGAACAGTCACACTGATATCAAAAAGTTTCTTAATGACAAATTTTACTTAAGTAAAAAACGCAGATACTCGAAATTGTGACAAGAGTATTAACACAGGCTTTATATCTGCTTATCTTTATGAAATCCCTAACATTCTGGAAATTTCCTGACACGTCTCAAGTTTAGTAGCGTTATCGAGTCGAGGGTTTGAGTCCTGGTGCCACTAAAAACCGCCCTCTATAGGAGCTAATACACAAATCTATCATGATTCAAATCTCTCGCATTGGAGCGATGTGCGAATTTAAAGAGAGATTGGAGCACACACTCATGTGTCGTCTTCGTCACTTGATAAAGTTTTGAAAGGACGAGATCTGCCATCAATATCCCTTGCGTTGCTTAAGACCAGGAGTGGGCTGACCTTTCCAGGGTACGGGCTACTTCCAATTTTTTCAAGGAATTGCGGTTCATCCAGTGGCGTAGATGTAGTGAGCTAAAAGAAAGTGTACAATACAGTCGAACCTCCATTTTAAGGAACCTCTATTTTACGAATTTCTCTATTTAGCGAACTTTTTCCTGGATCCACAAGAACAGTTTCCAATTTTCTTCGTAAAATTACCTCGAAATAGTTAAGTGCATTTTCTATTCAACGAAATTTTCTCTTATGATTCGATATTTTCCCTCCGTATCTTTTAAAATACCGTATTTACTCGAATCTAAGCCACACTTTTCCCCCAATGTTTATGCTACTTAAAATCGGGCGTGGATTAGAATCGAAGAGAAAAAAAATTGGTTGGATGGGGTATTTAGAGCAATTATATACAGCTTCATGCACGTATTTAAAAGTTTATAATACTTATAAAATAATTAATTATTCCCTTCTTATTAAATTTCCTTTTAACTTATTTTAATTTCGTGAAATTGGATATCGATAAACCATTTTAGACTATTTTTCAAATTTCACAAAATCTTGCTGAAAATTTGGGGCGTGGCTTAGAATCGATGGTGGCTTAGATTCAAATAAATGCAATTCTGAACTTTCGCATGATGGAATGATTATTAGGTTTTAGAGAAGGCGGTCACCCTAAAATGTCTTGGCGGTCCACCGGTCGATCGCGATCGACTTAATGTCCACCCTGGCTTTAGACTGTGACATTGAAGAAAATCAAATCAAATAATATATTGGATTTCTATAGCAGTTACGTAGATTCGGGCGAGTAGGCCTTAAACTTACACAAATGAGATCTGGTAAAATAATGACTTCATATTACCCACCAAAAGAAATCTAGGCATTATAGATCCAACAATCTAATAAGCCAGTGAACCGTACAAGTAATTTAATTATTTCCAAATGTTCATTGGTGCAATGAAGAAAGCTCTATTATACTGGAATTACATTGAGGGATGTAACGACTGTCGAACATGAGCTTTTTTGTTAAATCCTGGTTGAATTCTTTCCGGGACTTATTCAGGTGACAACTCCTGGACCCGCTGTAAATAGTATATATTCATGCAATTTGCTGACAGTTTCCTCCCTACAATAGGTTGGGAAATACCCAACCATCGAGCTATCACACGAGTATTCGTACTTCGATTGTTTTCTGCAAGATTTGGGGTATTATTCTCATTATATGGAATATCTCCTCAATTGCTCTCATTTTGTAATATTGTAGCGTAAAATATTAAAAATAATTTTAAAAAATATTCTGACTTTTATATAGAAACTTAACTCTTGCATAACTTTCACGTATAGAATAAGGCAAAAAAATTCAACTCTTTCTTTAATTTTACATAAGATATTCACCGATGCATATATTCTGAAATAGCATGTTAAAAGAATACAATGTGTCAAAAATATACAAATGAAATATTGGCTAAACTGTCTTAAGAATAAATATATAGGAGAATATGTATGACTTTTTTTTAAAAAAAATACACACATTTGACAGTTCTGGAGTAAAGAAATGGGGAAAGTATACTAACACGCTACCAGGAAATGAAATCAAGCGCCTGAAATACTTTTAAAAATATTACGTCTATTGAAAAAATGTTACTTTTCTGTAAAAAAAAAAAAAAATCACTTGTTAATATTTTTTTCAGAACTGTTAAGAAAGCAGCTTCAAAAAATATTATCTTGCACTCAATATTTCGATATATTCAAGAAATAACTTGTTCTCGAAATATTAATTATTAACTGTGATGTAGAAATAAGACATTTTTATTCATGCTATTGAACCTTGCATCACACAATTTATTATTATTTTTTTTCTTTCGTCTGCAAAACTGTTAAAATAAATTTATAAGTCATAATCTGCATAGTATCGTTTGCAATCTAAAAAAAATCTCTCACTTTTAGTGTGCGTTCGTGCGTGCGCTCATGAAATATAGTGCATCAATGAGTGTCTTCAATGTAACACGCGACATTTTCTCAAATTGTTTGTGTTGCATCTGATAATGCAGTGCGAGTAAGATTTTATCGAGAGGAAGGAATATACTCCTACCATGAGCAGAGAACTCATGTTCTGTCACTTGTTGATTGCCGGCTAAGTGTAGAATTTACCACATGGTTTTTGAAACAAACATCAAACCTCAGTGTATCTAGATTTTTCTGCATATGTGTTATTTAATATCAAATGCGCATTAGAGAGAGAGAGGTTTTTAATATCCAATACAATCATGAGTGGATAACTTGTAGTCTACAGACCAAGAGTCCAGAGTCATACCAACAGAATCTCTGAATAAAGGCTTCAACTGTTATCATCCACAACCCTCTGACTGGGCCCCATATCTAATGCCAAATCATTTTAATGGACATTCATACCTTGTATTTTTTCAAAAGGTGCTACATGAACTGTTGAACTCTATTCCAGTAATTATGACACGACGCTTGTGGTTACTAGACAAAGCATTTCTATTACAGAATGGATGTACAGAGTGTCTTGAATAGCGTGTATCCCGGACAACGGATTGGTCCTAGCAGTCTAATCAGTAGGTCGGCTCGCTAATCTCAATTTATTTATATTTATTTCTACTGGAGTCATATGAAGAGCCTCATATAAATGGAAATTAACGTAATTCTTTCATTTCATTGAGGGTATTGAGCTGAGTTGTAGCTGGCATCCTCAATTTTGAGTAGGTTCTGTGATAGTAGGTTTTTGCTAAATAAATCACTTTTTTAAATAAATATGATTAATGACTTTTCAAGCCGTCTGTCTTTACCTTGCTTCTTATCATTTCATGACGCTGTACGTATCACCCTCTATCGGGAAACAGCCCATTCAACCCCATCAATTGTGTACATGTGATATGTGTTTGTCTATTTATATTCCATAGACCTTTGATGAAGGAATCAGTAGTTAAGGAACACCTTCCGTTATATGTTTATAGTGACATACTTTAAATTATCTTTATATATAAATGAGAAAAGCGACTCACTCACTCACTCATCACGATATCTCCGGAACTATTAAGACAGACTTGAAATTTGGTAGGCATGTTCCTTTCATGGAGTAGAGATTCGCTAAGAACAGATTTTGTGAAAATTGACCCCCAAATGGTGTTGTGGGGGGGGGGTAACGGGAGATAGATAACTCTCATTTTTAAACTATTAGACATACAATCTTAAAATTTGGTAAAGAGATTCTTTTCGTGGAATAGAGATCTTCTACAAAATGGGTTATGCGAAAATAGACCCCCTCAAGAGGTCAGGTTATACATAAATATTTCCGTTTTTGAACTATTAGACCTACAGACTTGAAATTTAACGGACAGTTTCTTTTCATGAAGTAAAGCTCTGCTACAAAAGGGGGTTGCGAGTGGTTAAGGGGCGTTGGAAATAGATTCCCTGTTTTTGAATTGATAGGCATTGAAATAATTTAGTAGGCATGTTCCTTCCATGGACTAGAGTTCCTCTAAGAACGGGTTTTTGGGAAAATCAGCCCCAAAAACGGGGAGGGGTTAAAGGACATCATAGTTAAAAGCTCCTGTTTTTGAACTGTCAGGCTTAAGCTTAAAGTTTTGTAAACGTGTTTCTTTTATTGAATAGAGATCCGCTAAGAGCGAATTTTACGAAACTCGACTCCTTAGGGAGTTGCGAGGAATTGCTAGGTCGTACTGATAAAAAAAAATTCCCGTTTTTGAGCTACTAAACCTGCAATAACGAGATTTGGTAAACATGATTCGTTTGTTGAATTGAAGTCTGCTAAGAACGGGTCTTTCGGAAATCGACCCTTACTGATAAAAAAAAATTCCGTTTTTTTTTTTTTTTTTGAACTATTATATTTTTATTTTAAATTTGGCAAGCAGGTTTATTTTGTTGAGTAGAGATCCACTAAAAATGGATTTTGCGAAAAACTAATTTGTGGGGGTGGTTAAGTGAACTTAAAAGATAATTCTACTTCAGTTTTAGATATTATTATGTAGAAGACTTTTTTTTAAATCAAGAGGTGAGAGTTATAATAATGTTTTTAATACAAATCAAATGGTTAACGTTACGACTTAAATATCAATAATTTATATATAAACAGTATATATTCATACAGCATTATGAAATACCCAGCGAAATGGGTGAGTAACGGCTAGTAATAGTTATATAAATTAAAACTGATTTTAGCTCTTCTAAATTAAGTATCGCAAATAAATTTCGCAAATGATTTTTCTTGTTACTTCGTTTTTATTTAAAGCTATCCTTTTAAATTTCAGATAGTTATTCTTATTTTTTTCAGATGGGTATTCATTTTTAAGTTATGGACATGTGTGTGTGTGTGTGTTCCCCTTGGCTTATTTGAAATATTGTTGATTTTTTAACAGAAATTTTAAATATTGTTGATTTAAATTAAAAATTTTCTGATGAGTAAAATAGCTCTCGTGTTGCTCAAGAGTACGACATAAATTATGGCTGGCGACATTAGTTTTAATTGTCCTTAGTAATTCCAAATGATTCCATGCGAAGATATTTTAGTACAAGTATTTAAAACTTAAAAGGATTTAGGTTACTTTTTTTTTTACTTTCAGCACTCTCCTCCCCATTTACAATATTTTGAACTATGTGAAACTTAGACAACTCTTAATAATTCTGCTTTGGCTTTTAAATTCTGAATGCAATTATGTAACATCGAAAAGCTGATTATTTTAAGGTT
>BMAV01012763.1:235623-247554 GCA_019973955.1 Trichonephila inaurata madagascariensis
GTATGAATATTAATATACTCTAAATAATGACGTTAATAGAGTACTTAATTAATATAATTAATTTGATCCTAAATCAAAGTTTTCGCAGAATGGAACTGGAATTTTTTTCAGAGTTACATAGAAAAATGATCTTTAGCCTATGTTCCGCATTTGATTCAATCCTATCACAGTGGGAGTAATGTGCTCAATCATTTCATGTAAAGGATTCATATTTTATCTCTTTTTCACTGCATTTGTTAAATTTATCGATAATTAAGATTCATAAATCAGTATATGGTTCCTTAAGATTTCATTAATGTAGATTGTAAGTTTTGATTTTGATATTTCTAGAATTATTAGAAAAAAGATTATAATATTTTAGATTTAAAAATTTTAGGAAATAATGATCCTAATGCATACAAAATCTTTTGTGTGTTGTAAGTAAAACATTTTCGTAACTATATTTAATAGCTTATATTTTCATATAATACTTTTTTTCCAATTGTATGTTCTTAAAATTCGAAAGAAATTATCTATTGTTTGATGCAAAAAGTTTCAAAAAGGAATGAACAGAATTTTTTTTATAATGAAATATTTCTGTTTTATATTAGGAGTTATATTTGAGTGTGATATTAGGAGTTAAAGTATTTTTAACTCTAGTTAGAATAACACAAAATTTGTAGTTTAGGTTTTTTTTATGGTGAGAACTTATGTACGCAAAAATCAATGAGCTTGTGATAAATATTGTTTACATATTAATTAATCTACTTGCATATTTAAATTTCCCTTCGAACATTGATCTTAATTATAACTTAAACTTTTTTAACTCTTTCATGTGCTGAATTTTTGACAAAAATGATGCACTAGAGGGAAATAACTACAAATATTATAGATAGACCACACAAAACTATAATAATTGATCAAAAGCCGGTACATATTAATAATATTAAACACTTTTTCAAATAAAGGGTGTCCAAAGTTTTAAAAAATAGCTAGTACATAATTTGTACTAAGACGCTTCAAGCAATATGATAGTTCTGGAAACGGGATTTTTCCTCTCTAGGCACAATGGTAGCTTTAGCTAGTTATTTTATATTTGGAAAATAAATAAACTCACTTCTTCAACTTATACTGTTAATCATCTCTCTCTCTCTCTCTATTTCTAATATATTTATATATATATATATATATATATATATATATTAAAAACATTTTCAGTTTTTCCTAATCTAATGTTGAAAGCTTAATTTTAGTCCTAATTTGCCTATAATGTTAGTTTTAATTTTAAATATTTTATTCTATACGTTATTTTATTTTACCTAGTTTTTATTTTCCGAACACAAGCTATATAGCTCATTCAGAACATTTGTATAATTTTGCATGTACTATTATTTAATAAATATTATTTTTTTTTAAAATGTAACTTAAAACAAATCTATTTCATAATCAATAAGCATCAATAAATCAATAAACATGTCCACTATTGCAAAAAAATAAGGGGAATGCATTTTGTATTTGTACAGAAGATTGCTTTCAAAAGCGTGGTGGTAATTTTTTGGAATCTCATATTTTCCTACTAGAAATGCATATGTGAGGTACTAATTACTGTAATATTAACTTATTTAGTTATATAATATATGTACTCTCTCTCTTATCTGATTTGTATCAAATATCACAAGAATCATTTTCATTTACGTTTAAAAATACACAACACAGTCTCTTCCAAAATATACCACTCAACAGACTCACAGCTGATCAAAAACTGTACTACATAAGCCCCTTGCACACAACTAGCTTCTGACATCTGTTGGAAACTTGAGTAACTACTAGGAGTGAGCCGCCTACTTCCGAGCCATTACTCTGTGGTGGCTCGGAAAATTTATCATCTAGCATCAATTTCTGAGGCATTCAAACAAGTGGTATATTTTGTGTACCACCACACAATAAACTAATAAGAATCGGTGGTACAACATATGTACCACCAAACATGAAAGAGTTAAAGAAAAATGTTGGATTTACTCGACGTAAAATTAAATCTTTATTTTAATATGATTAAATGTTAAAAAAATTTCTCTATTGCAAATATGTCATCACACACAACATATATAATGAACTAGTATTTAAATAAAAAAAGATTATTTATTAATGTAAATAAATCGTAATATATAATTAAGTTTTTATACTTATAAAACCATTTCATTCCTAGTTTTTGGTGATTTAAAAGTCTACTTCTGTTCAATGGTTATTCATAACTATGGAGTGATCGCACTATTCAGTCACTCGAGAGCTTTCCGCGATGGATCTCGTAATTTTGAACCATGGGCAAGTAACGTTGACGACGCCTGAGCTGGTATCCCCTTCTTCTAACTGCCACACCAATGAGAAGACTTTTGAGCCTCGACAGATTTAACATGCATCGCCCCCCTACATGGCAGGTCTTTAGCGGTACTAGGATCGAACTCAAGACACACCATTCACGAGTCCGTTACCTTGACCACTAGGCTACCGCGGACACAATTGACTCCCAAAAGGAGGATGCGTAGAGTTACAGGCTTTATAGATTAAAAAAAACTCCTGTCTTTTTACTATTAGACCTAAAGTTTTGAAATTTTGCAAACATATTTCTTTGGTTGATATGAGATGCGCTAAGAATGGGTTTTAGCAAAATCAAATTAAAGGTTATGGGGATTATGTAATTATGTAAGATATAATTATATTTCCGTTTTACAAATTCGAGTACTATCCTTTTTAATCTAGAGAGAAGTCTATGAGAATATTTTTCAAACTATCGAATGCTTAATGCAATAACATGGATATTGATAATCAATAAAAAGTATATAATTATATAACATCAGGAAATACCCAGCGAAGCGGATGGATAACGAATAGAGTAAATGTATAAATCTTTAATAAATTACCAGCTTTAATAAGATACTAACTGTGAAATATTCTTCGGATACTTTCTCAACCGAATCCATGACATTTTTAATGAGGTACACATACACACACATATATATGTAGTATATATATATTTATATATAGATTATGCAAGATTAGAAATCTTATATAATCTAATATATTATCTAGGAAATATCTATTATATTATATAAAATTAGAGAATCGAAGAAAAAGGATCATTTACTGCAGAAAAAAGTACAAATGATCTGAATCCTCTCTTGCGAGAATGCACTATGAGATACGAGGAGGCATTGAAGAATACAAATTCCTTATGATTTCCTGAGACATCACGCTCCACAGTTGTTGCAAATGTACCTCTAGTTCGACCAAACTAGCCTGTCCAATTCACCGTCCCAAATGATTTTAGGTATGCTCAATTGGTGACAAACTGAGGATCAAGCAGGCCAGGGAGGGGTAGTAATGTGGCGGAGACAGTCTTGTGACATCCTTGCTGTGTGTGGCAGAGCATTGTATTGTTAAAAAATGGCTCCTGAAAGCCCTGCCATGAGTGGCAACACATGTGGCTGAAGGATGTTATGGCCATACCGCTCGGCTGTCATTGTTCCATGGGACAATATTAGGGGTGACCGTGTATTGTAAAAAATGGCACCCTATACACCAGCTGTGGGAGCGGTGTGTCGCTGTAAAGTGAAGGCTGGATTGAAGTGTTCACCACGGAGTTTCCACACACGAACACGATTTTCTTTTCTGCTCAAATCGAATCTAGATTCGTCTCTGAAGATGACCTGGTTCTATTTCATTGCAGTCTAACCTCGTCGTGCGTGACACCACTCCAAATGGAAGTGTCGGTGGCTGGGTATCATTGGCAGTACACGTAATGGGCACCGTGATACCAGATGTTCTTCTGCCAGGCACCTTGCGATGGTTCGGGAAGACGCAGGAGCCTGTAATGAAAGTGCAGCCTGTGTCTGGACAGCGACCAATGAGGCAGTTGGCTCTACGCGTGCGTGTCATCTTCTCGACGACTGGTCTGTCGAAGGCGTCCTGGGCCTGGTCTTCGTGTAAATGACATCTCTCGGATCCACTGGTCCGAACACCTCCTCACAACACAATCAGAGCCGCCTAATTGACGAGCTACTCGCCTAGCTGATCACCCAGCTTCCATCATGCCGATGATTATCGCCCTCTCAAAATGTGACAGTTGCACATATTGTCTTCGAAAACGACGTAACGGCATGTCTACCTCAGTGTTTCCTTAACAGAAGATTACGTACTCTCAAACAAGCTCTGCTTACTTGTTTTATACTTCAAGGAGAACGTTCAATGCCTTCTCTACGCAATCCCGCTGTATTTCTGCTCATTTGCATATCTGTCCGACATGTACGTTCATGCCAAGTTTCGTTACAATCCCATAATTACTTTTTGGTGCGCAAATAAATTTTTATGGCAATGAGTATATATATATCGGAAAAATAACTTTTTCCTTAACTTTTACATGTGTTGGAGTATAAATATATGTAAAAGTTAAGGAACAAACACATTTCGTTAATTTTTCAAAAACTACTGAACCATTTGAAATTTTAATAAAAATTATTAAACATAACTAATAAAAGATGCTTTTTTTAACTATCCAATCTCTTTCGAGCTTCCTTTTTTATTTTATATGAATTAAGAAAACTAATGACTCTGGTACTTTAAAAACTGTCCTGTGCAATTTTGATTTTGTTTGAGTTTCTGAAAAAGCCTAAATGTTTGGGTTTCTTGTTCAAATATAATATACGAATTTTATCTAAACTTCACAATGGCCACTTTTTTTAAAAATTTCTATTTTGCTTAAAATTTCTGTCTATTACAATCGATAAATAAAAATTCTGCATGATCTTATGATTTAATTGCAAAGTAATAATTTAAGATTACATTAACTGCTTATAAAATATGATGGTTGTGTAAGGATTTACTAAAATAATATTCCTAAAACTACATTAATATACACATATATATTGCAAAAAAAGACTAATTTTCCTTTTTATCTAACGAAGATAACAGTTCAATCTATCAAAATAAAATCAATGACATTCTAAAGAACCAACTAGTATTCCAGCACGAAAAAATGTGTAGTGGAAAAGTAAGTGATCACGGACTTTGCCTTTTTAACCAGCAAACTTGACGTCAACCTTTTCTTAGATAAAACAGCTTTTATTTCTTGTCGAATTTCACTACAATTATGTGGGAAGCGAAACACCTGTGCCGAAAGTTAGCAGCATGCTTTCACAATTATGCGTCTTTATACGCCCATCTCTTAGTTTGGCGAGTTATTGGAAACGCTTCTTACACGGAATGAATTTTTTATTAGACAAAGAATAGTTTTGACACTTTTGAAAGAGCCGCCTTTTGAATATTAATTCGTTGGTGGTTCGAGTCACGTGATCGCTAGTGTACCTGTCAAAAATTTTCACAAAGATCGATGACTTACCTTCTAACATGAAAGCGGAAAGCATCTTGCTTTTTACTCGGAATTTTCTTCAAAATAATATTTCTCCCCCCAACTAAGGCCTGATGTCTTATTCGACATCAGAAAAAAATGAATATTGAAAACTGACAAATTATTTGTAGTTTACAACTTTGAAATATTGTTGGGCGATCATGCATTAAATTTCTTATCTTTTTTATAATTTTATCACACTTCCTGACGTTAAATGTTCTACTTTTTTTGGAACTTTACGGATGCTAGGTGTGTCTCTTGAGTTAATTTTTAAGTAATGATTTCTATTTTAAATAACTAAAGTCAAATATATAGTTTGTAACAAAATAACTCAAAGCGATAAGTATAATATAAAGAAAATAAAAAGCAGCTTTAAATATTAATTTAAACTGAGTGCAATATAAATGTTATACAATTTTTATTATTCTGCGTGCATTGTGCCAGCATTAAATTGTACCTGTATATTATATTTATTTTTAGAAAAGAGCAAATAAATGAAACTTTCTATTTCTTTCAAAGGTTTACCTTTTCTGTTAAAACTTTTAAATAAAATCTTTAAAACACAAAAATTTAAACTTTATTTAATTTAAAGTTGTTAATCAGAAGATTAATGTGCTTAGAAAATATCAACATTTTGTTTTTCTTAAGTTTTAAATTAATTCATTTCATTTCAACTGATTACGTTAAAAATTTTGAATATTTTTAAGAAAATCATTATATTGCAAATTGTTCTTACGATCTCTAGTACAAAATCTACTTTAAAAAAAAAAGAAGAAAATAACCAATGACAAAGGAAGAAAACAAAGAATAAGTTAGCAATTTAAATCTAACTGATGTTTATAAATTTAGATTCACAAAATATATCATCCACTTAGGGTCGGTTGCAAAATAAATATTGTAATGTGTATTCTAATCATAGTACACACTAAGCTGATATGCTAGATTTTTATGCTCTATAACATAAATATGCGCTTCATTTTGTTTCTTACTTTATTTCCAAAGATTGACATAGAAAATAAAATGTGGACTCGCAGTTACATACTGAAGTAATCAATAAGAAAAAAAAATATGCAAAAAATAATCATGAATTTTAGTTTTTTTATTTCATTGATTTATGAATGATATTAATAGTAGAAAGTGTAATTTAAAATTATCTGTTAATAAATGCTAAAAAAATATCTTGCAATCATTGAAACAATGAAATGAATAACTACAGTTGTGACGGGTCTATCCGGGTTCTTTCAACTAATCCTCTTGGGAAATATTAGGTCTTTTAAATTTATTCTATTATAAATTTATTCTATTACCTTCCACCGAGGAAGAAGATATGAGTATGTAAATTAAGACTTGTATGTATATATTAAACATTCAAGCGAGAGAGAGGTTAGACTGCTAATGGATAGCAGTGATTGATTAAAAGTGAAGTGAGGCGTGAATACTTCGTTGCTGGTTAGTGTAATGTTAAAGATTAACGATTTGTTATATCGTAATTAAATTAGATTAGGTCGCTTGGAGTTAGAAGATATATTGTTTGGACGTAAGTGATCCAACTTACTAAGACTTCTGGTATCTCGTCTTCCTCGTCATTGCTTTCCATATTTAGTATTTGGGGGAATTTCTTAACATGGTTAATAGAATTTGTGTTGTTGTTCATTACTGTGAATAAATAGTAGTTATTTTGAATATTGTTAATCTACCTTCCGAGACTCTCCCACACTAATGAACATCGCGGGGCGACCATTTCATAGTGGTGCTCAAAATTAAGATAATTTTTATATTTAGGAGAATTTTTAGAGAAGTACTGAATCAGAGAAACTCTAGTCCTTCCAAATATGTCTTTTAGGATTAATTATGTGAGGATACACTTATGTTTATGATGCGGGATTAGAAGTAAATGATTCGTCAGTACGCAGTGGCCGTGGTAGTCTAGTGTTTAAGGTCGCGAACTCGTATCCAGCGTGCTAGTAAACCATTTTTAAGATTACTGTTTCCAAAAAGTTACAGAAGAAAGGCTTATTTGCAAAAACAACTGCTGTTACATCCCCTCAATTCTGCTAACAGGAGAGTCCTCTTATCTTGGTCCAGAGACATTGTTAATGGAACAGGGTCAGTGAGAAACCTCTCTATTAACGGATGCATCTAGATTCCGCCTAGCCACTGATTCTATGGAAGTGGATATTTGATAATCTCAGCAGACATCATGATGGATTGTAGCGCAGACTTTCATTTTTTGACAGTGGTTCTGTGGTTTTGATAAAGGCTCTGATGGATTTAAAAAAAATCATCCACATGCATCTAATTTAACCGTTACATTTCGAGAAAGTAATAATTGGCAGCTATTCCTCCTGATTATAACCAATTGAGAATATGTGGGATGCCTTTGTTGGAGAGGGAGGGAAGTGGGATGCGGCACAAGAAAGCAAATCCTTTACTTCCAAACGACAGTTTGTTTTCCAATTACATAATGCTTGTTGATAGCGTTAATGATGCCCATGATGTGTCTCTTCCCCGAAATGTTATTCATGAGCAAATCTCATCATGGTATACTTCTGGTAAAAAATTCTAGAAGCTTTCCACGCTTCTTTCACAAAATTGCGTTTTGAATGGCCAGCAGTGTGTAGCACAATTACATTTCAAACTTTCACAGAACGCGTACTCTATATCTATGAATATATTTAGTAATTAGTATTGTAAGATTTTGAGATCATAAATAAACTTTTGCAAAACAAAACAAAACCCCATTAAAAACAATTCAGTTATTTTGAAATTTCGCATGCAAATTTTTTAGTACCAAGTATTCAAATATAATTTTGAGGTCAATGTAGTTTAAATAAGTTCATAGAGAACATTTCCACTTCACCAATTAGCATTATATAAAACAGATAACAATAATGGATGACTTACAATTTCTCGTTGTTGACTCTTGCATCCCTCAGAGACAAAACCAAAAATGTCGTTTCGATGTTTAAGACCTTGTAATCAGTCAAATGATTGCGAGCGTGGTGAGATACGTATGTTCTTCTGGTCATACAAAGCAACAGGGTGGCATTTTAAATAACAGTCAGAGATGAGCAAATATCCAAAAATTAATTGCTGCTGTAAGAAACTCATTTACATAATGTTCTAGAAAGCCAATGTGTACGAATAAGAGACGAGATTCGTTGACTGTGCAACAAGCTTGAACTTGGGCTTGCAAAACGGTTTAAGTGGTAAATAGTTTTATTTTTCTAAAATTACTTATGAAGTATCTATATTCTAATTGAGAGTGCGTGTGTGGGGGGGGCCAATGAAATGAAAAGAAAAAAGTATGTTGTATGAATAAATGAGTACTTCTAAAATTGTAAATTAAAAAGGAATAAATACAGCGAATTTGAATGTCAAAATGAATTTAAAATACTAGAAAAAGACATTACAACAATTTTTATATCGTGATATTTAATTTGTATTGTAACACAGCTGCGAAAATATTAAATTTTCTTTATAAATATTCTGCGTACAGAATGTACTACTTTTTATGGAATTTTAAGTATGTACATTAAAAATACACTCATAATCATTTTTAAATAAAAAAAATTTTAATAACTTGCAACAATAGCTTCAAGTAATGTTTAATTACATTACCTTTTAGACTAAATATGGAATGTGAATAATCAGTAGTAGAGAAATTACTTCAAAGAGAAGCGTAAATTACGGAAAAATGCACTATGTGCAATTTAATTTTAAAATGTTCAGGTGGGAACACATATTAAGTTTTGTCAATCATCTTCGAGCAAAACATAATACCGATATTAGAAAAACTGACAAAGAGCTCCAGGTAAAAAGACAAACAGCTTCATAAATATGTTTCATTTCATCAAAAGAAAATCTTTGGGGATTTAATGGCTAAATGAACAACATGTGACGGTTTTTCGATATATGATAAGATACATTCAAGCACTGTTCTTGAATTTATAACGAAACTTAGCTATGAAACGCCTTGAAGATAAAATACAATTAAAATTTAATAATAAATCTGTTAGAAAAAATTAGGATAAGTTTGCGAAAATTGGCCCAGCCTGGTATGCATTTCTCAATAACACATATAGATAATTGGTCTAGTTTCCATGACATTGGCACAATTAATGTAACATAGTATTCTAAGAAGATAAGTTTAAAATTATACTTCGTTATCATACAGGAATCATGCGATGCATACAAGGTTTAACCATCAATTGAATAATAATAGATAGAATATGGTGTTAAATTTTGTCAAATTTTATCATCAACACTAGATGGATCCAGCATTATTAAAATTGCACACAATTAAAAAAAACTGGAAAAAAATTTTACAATTATCATTCAATTCATTCAGCTGTTATACACTCATGGACAAAAAAATGAGCGTACCAAGAAATAATTACGGGATCGTAACTTGAAGAACTTGGCATGAAGGTACATGTCGGGGAGATATGCAAATGTTTAAAACTGCAGCGTGATTGCGCATTATGTATAGCCGGTAGAGGGCGTTTAACGTCGTTCTCCGTGCAGTATAAAAAGGTAACCAAAGCTTGTTTCAGTGCGCTGAATCGCTTATATAGGAAGAGCCGAGGTAGACATGCCATTACGCCGTTTTCGAAGACAATATGAACAGCTGTCGCAGTTTGAGAGGGGGAGAATTATCGGCATGATGGAAGCTGGGTGATCAGCTAGGCGAGTAGCTCGTCAATTAGGCCGCTCTGATTGTGTTGTGAGGAGGCGTTCGGATCGGTGGATCAGAGAGATGTCATTTACACGAAGACCAGGCTCAGAACGCCCTTGACAGAACAGTCGTCGAGACGACCCGCCACATCGTAAAAAATGCAGGCGTACTGCCAACTGCTTCTTCGGACGCCATCCACTAGGGGCCCCTGTGTCTTCTCGAACCATACGAAGACGCCTGGCTGAAAGACATTTGGGATCGCGGTACCCATTACGTGTGCTGCCCTTGACGCCCACCCATTGACGCCTCCGTTTGGAGTGGTGCCGCGCACGGGGAAACTGGACTGCAGCGGAATTAAACCAGGTCGTTTTTAGCGATGAATCCAGATTCAATCTCAGCATTGATGACAATCGTGTTCATGTGTGGAGACCGCGTGGTGAATGCCTCAATCCTGCCTTTGCTTTACAGCTACACACCGCTCCCACAGCTGGTATGATGGTATTGGAGGCCATTGCCTACAATACACGGTCACTCCTAGTATTGATTCGTGGCACCATGGCAGTCCAGTGATATGTCCATGACATCCTGCAACCACCGCTCATGCAACGGCTCCCAGGAGCTATTTGTTTACAAGACAATGCTCGACCTCACAAGCCAAGGGTGTCACAAGTCTGTCTCCGCACTGTTACTACACTTCCTTGTCCTGCCCGATCCCCAGATTTGTCTCTAATCGAGCATATCTGGGATTCCTTGGGACGGCGAGGTGGGCATCTCGCGAGTTAGAACGAACAAGAAGCAAATATGGAACGAAATGTCTCAAGACATCATACAGAACTTGTATGCCTCAATTCCCGGTAGTATCGCATCGTGCATTCACGTTATAGATGGGTTTCAACAGGGTATTAAATCCTACGTTCTTTTGCCTTTTTCTCTGAAATAAATGATCCTTTTTCTTTGATTTTCTAATCATTTACTTATATCAAAGTAGTCATTACGTATGTAAAATTTCGTTTCATTTTGACGACTCTTTCTTGGTGTGCTAGTTTTTTTGTCCATGAGTGTTGATACTTTTTAATACGAATAATATATACAATGAAATTTCAAATTCCTAAAATGATGATAATAAAATTAAAATTCATTCTTTTTTTTGCTGGTGATTAAAATTGAAATATATATAGTCGTATTGCCCGCGGTGCAAGTGATAATATTGAATATATTTAAAAAGATGCAAACATTAACGAAATACTAAAGCACTTTCGAAAGACTCATATTTTTCTAGTAAGAAATTATATGCTACTTACACTTATTAATTAGGAGAATGCAACTTAAAATTTTCGCAAAAATTCGTTGGAAGAAATGGGGTTGGAGGGTTTATACAATGAGAATGATTTTAGTAATATTAATTGTGTGTGTGAGAGAGAGAAGTATTAAAGGGAATAGAATTGACAGAGGATAGAATTTGACTCTTCTTTATTCACTGCTGAAAGAGTACTGACATTTTTTTTTACTCAAATGAAGCAAAATAACACCACTTTGGAGAGTTCATTTTCTATATCTTTTTGGATATAAAAACTTCAGAACGAAAAATAAAGGATTAAAAACATTGTGTAAATTCTTACAGAGTGAGTTTTTCCACAAACGTTCTTAATTCAGCTATTATATTCGTCTAACGCGCTTTGTCATTGATAATGACGTTGACTCTAAGGTCATTTGATGATCCATCATTTGGAGAGTTATTCGGTGATGAGAGATAAAAAAAAATTTGACGAATTTAAAGTCGAACCAATAATATCCAGACCAGCATCTTCAATATAACAATTACAGCATTCAATTTTCAATCTTACCGGTTGAAAAAGAAAATATGCCAACTAGA
>BMAV01012764.1:0-14274 GCA_019973955.1 Trichonephila inaurata madagascariensis
TATCTGTGAGGGGAGAGGAAGGGGAACATTAATTTTAAAAAAAAACCCCGTGTTATACCGGGCTAGAGAGAGGGGGAAAAAACCTGTATTAAATCGAAAATATGTGGAACAAATTTCGGAAAAGGGAAATTTAATGAAATAATTTTAAAAATCACTCACACATTGCGCGCGTACAAACTCACATACATAATTGCTGGAGTCATGAAGGAAAGAGAAAGCCCGTGTAAAGCCGGGCCATGCAGCTAGTAGGTTTTATAATACTTGTGACGGGTTTTCCACGGTAAAATTAATCTTTAACTGAGATTTCAGTTAAAAGCTTCTCTCATTGAAGAAAACGGGTTTTATGCAAATTAGAACTTCTATTTAAGTGTTTGCATTAGAGTAGGGGAGGATGGTTGAAAGTGGATATTGAAGTGTGAATAAGATAACGGCTGGAGGTCGTATAGTTAGTCAAGTTATTTAAAGATAATCCAAAAAAAGGAGTCAACAGCGTTCCAATAATAAGATAAATGTGTTTATTTCGATAATAATAACTAGATTGATCCAACGTGATTGCTTCCCAGGTTTAATGTTTGGGTGCATTCTCTCCCTTAAACTGTATAGTGTGATTAAGTGAAAGTGGTAATAAAATTATGTTTGAATTACTACGGCTGATCTACGACTCGAACCCCCAAACATTACCAACCACAGGGACGTTGCATATTGTAATTATTATACCAAAAATGGAATGAAAACAAATTGGGGAAAAGATGTTTATGCTTATAAAAACCAGGCAAATCAATAATTACATGGCATATTTAAACAGTACAGAACCTTCAGTGAATGAATAACAAAATGCAATTAAATGTATTAAGATTCAAAGGCAAAGTGCACGTAGTAAGAATTTTTTGATGATTTACCAATGTACGAAATGCATGTTCCTATAACTGTATGTGTATATAAAAAATAAATATGTTGTACAAGAATTGTTCAAAGCATGTCTTTATTGCATAGTTATAACTTATATCTCCAATTAACTGGAAAGTTGCAAATTAAACAAAATTAAAAAATAATAATAGCCTTTGTTTTGCTCCAAATCTCATAAAAACATACACCAATGAAAAATACTATATTTTAAACTAATATCTTATTGCTTTTATAGTTCTTATGTATTATTGTTCTGTTTATTGCTTTTGATTTTTAGAGGTTATTTAGCTAAAACTGTTCCTATATATTGATAGAAATAACTTTGATTTCAAAGTTTTAATTTTATAAGAGTCTGCAAACAGTGATCGATAATATGGTTAACGGTTATATGGAGGAAATTTTTTTTTATCAATCAGAACCTAACAATTCCTCGCGCAGAAAAGGGATGTTCTGTGGCATGGGGCTAAGGCAAAAACAGATTAAAAAAAATAATTTTATTAAAATTTAATACTGTTACAAACGATGTAAAGAAACTTTTTGCATTTAACCGAGTAGTACGAAAAATTGCTATGAAAATTGAATAGTAAAACACACAGTTTTTAATTTATGCTTACAAGAAAGAAAGAAATGTGTTTTCATCAAATATAATTCGAAGTTTTATTTTGAATAACATCTTCATGTGTTTGTATAGTCAGTAGCTGTAATAAATCAGGCAAAATAACAATTAAGGTTAATTAAAAATGAAAAATGTTCATTGTTGAGATATCTTCGTGTCACACAATAATCAACGTTTAACAAACATAACGTTAGACAAAGCGAACGGCGGAAAATTTTTACTTTAATGAACGATAAATATATATATATATTTAATTAATTTATGAATGCTGCATTTTTGTAGTAAATAAACATCTCTTCTTTATTTTGAGATTGAGTTCTGAGACCGAGATTTTTTACGGGGCAAAAGTGAATATCATTAATTTTTTATAAACTTTAATACTAATCTTCAGAATAAAAGCATCACGCAAGTTATTTTTAATCATTTTGATTGAATTATAGAATCATGTAACGCTGAATATATATATATATGAGCTTTTTAAAACCTTTCTTTTGGGTAGTAACTATGTTTAAAAAACGCATCCTTTTTTTTATTTTTAGAATTTGGAGTTATTTTTTTTCGAAAATAAGGATGTAAGCTAACAATGGTTAAAATTTACCTAAAATTCAAACTCGGTTTTATATTATTTTGTATTCAAAAAGAAAGGGTGAAAAATAGCGGTCCGCGTGCTACATGCAACATTAAAGAGCCTTTTCGTGGCAGCCAAGGCAGAAAAAACAAAAGAAATATTCTCTACATATACACTCATGTCTAAAATTAAGGTCCCAAACATGTTTTCGTCATAATTTAAACTGCATAAAAGAAAACTTTCAGAATTTCTATTTCATATATTTTGAAGAATGGGTAGTACAATATCACCCTTCAGTCTAGGAAAAGATATTGTTTAGCGTTAATTTTTGCAGAATTACTGGACTGAGACCGTTTAAGCATATGAGATTTTTTCCTGCCGTTTTGTGAATATTGCATTAAAACAGACAAGTTAGCCTTTTAGCAATAAAGATGAGTTCTCGTAATCATTTAGATAATTCCTTGACATGTATAGTCCTTGGCCGGGTTGAAGGTAGCCAGTCTCAAGCGAAGAGGACTTGACAGATACAAGTGGAACGAAAATGGTCTCCCAGCTGAGGTATCAATTCCAAACAATTGGCACTGTCACCAGAAAGGTCAGTCAAGGTCGCCACAAAGCATCTGCACAGGATCACTACTTAGCTTTACGCGCACAACATCATAGGAAGACAACTGCTCCTCAGCTTTCTCGTGACCTTGCTGCTGTGTCTGGAAGAAGAATTTTCTGGCAAACGCTCTAAATCCGTCTTGCAGAGACTGTCCTCTACACCCGGTGTCCTGTCTTCTATGTCCCTTTGACTACATCCAGCAGAAAAGGCAGGATATTTGTGAAGCTGAAAACATTAGTCTTGGGCAACCAAAGAATAGGGGAGTGTTCTTTTCAGTAATGAGCCGAATTCCCCAGACACAGTGATTCTCATCGAGTCTTCATCTGGAGAGAAAGAGGAACTCGCTTTTATCCTTCCCACATAACAAAATCGACAGATTTTGTGGAAAAAGAATCTTTGTGTGTGGCGGCATAATATTGGGCAGTCGAACACCCCTGTATGTTTTTGATGCGAGTACTTTCAACTGACAGCGCTATATGGATGAGATCCGGGAAGCCTGTGTGAGGTGTTTCTGGGTGCTATTTGCCTGGACAACTTTTTTATGGACGAAAATGAGCGGTCACACAGAACTCACATTGTTGATGAATTTCATTAATGAGGGGATCTTCATCATATTGATTGGCTCTCGAGGTCTCCAGATCTAAAACCTGTTTAACATATTTAGGATGGTCTAAGAAAAGCCATTTCTAAGCTTAGCCCCCCTCCCAGGACCCCCTTAGAGTCAAAAGTCGTGCTTTAAGAAGAATGGGCTTTGTCACCGGAGATATTTATTGACATAAACAGTATGACAGCTCGTTATGAAGCTTGTATACTGGAAAACGGTGGTCACACTTCAAATTAGAAAGACTTTTAACGAGTTAAATGCTTTATCTCTGATTCATGATTTCACACTCTTTGATATATATTCTTTTTATCTTAAAAGGGGTCTCAGGGGTGTTAAATTTTTCTAGAGGTCTGAAAATATAAACAATTTTCAAACAGGTATAATTCATTTAAAATTAAATTTAATGATTCGAATCTTTTACACATTATTTATAAAAGAATAGGGCTTCAGAAAAATATAAAATGTTTAAAATATAATCATAATTTTAAAAATCATAAGCATATGAAAATTCTATGATAAATAATAATTATTTTTTGTGTTGCGCACGCTATTTTCTAAAATAGTAGTATCTGATGTATAAAAATTTATAGAATTATAAAATGCATCATACTCTTTAAGCCGTGCCTAATTTTAGTATTATATGTCTTTTGTATTTCAAAATATTTGTAAAACATTGCAATTTTTTAAATATTTTGAAATACAAAAGACATATAATACTAAAATTAGGCACGGCTTAAAGAGTATGATGCATTTTATAATTCTATAAATTTTTATACATCAGATACTACTATTTTAGAAAATAGCGTGCGCAACACAAAAAATAATTATTATTTATCATAGAATTTTCATATGCTTATGATTTTTAAAATTATGATTATATTTTAAACATTTTATATTTTTCTGAAGCCCTATTCTTTTATAAATAATGTGTAAAAGATTCGAATCATTAAATTTAATTTTAAATGAATTATACCTGTTTGAAAATTGTTTATATTTTCAGACCTCTAGAAAAATTTAACACCCCTGAGACCCCTTAATTGAAAATTATATTATGATCTTTTCTATACATTTATGTTGCTATATTCTTTCTCACACTGTAATACGTTTCTGTGCCAATTTCTTGGCAACACAGCGAATAGTTCATCAGTTTTCCAAGATTTTGTGTTTGTGACCTTAATGTTAGATATGAGTATATTTGTGAGCAAAGCTTTTCTTGAACGAAGATCAACAAGAGTAAATATAAATGCAAGCTGGTTGACATTAACTTACAGAATGTGATGAGAAGTTCAATAAGCAATTACACTCCTTATTTAAAACAAATTGCAGAAAAGTGTGATAGGGTACATTTGCCTCATTAAAATTGATTTTGAAAATAAATGTATTTGCAGCTATATATTATATGAAGTTAACACAATAAATAAATTGCATAAGACTGCTACCACTATTCAGCTTATATTTATTGATTTTTATTCGTGATACAAATTATATCTTTTCTGAGATGTAAAGTTAACTAATGGATGCAATCATTTAAATCCTCCGGTCTCCTCTGCTTATACAAAGTAGCCCTCTAGCCAAAACAAATGCCCACCCTTATTTTAAAAAATATTCTTTTTCACTTATTAAACATTATAAGAATACTGAGAATGCATTCTAAGAACTATATACCCGAGGATCCATCAAACTTATTAATATAGCTATAATATAAATATGAGCACTTATCTATTCTCGTGAACGCTTATGCTGCAACACTTGCTTAATCTTTCCTTCTTGAAATAATAATACTAATTGAGACCACGGTCTCTCACATTATGCTTTCTTCTTATACTCAATTTTCAACTATCACCCCACCTATTCCATGATTAGCACTTAAATAGAAGCTTGCATTTACATAAAACCAAGTCATCTTTACTAAAAGCGATTTTCATCGAAAATTATAGGTAAAAAGGGAATTTAACTCAATATAATTAGTGGAAGCCATAATAGAATCCGTTACACAATGGGCATTGTTTTTTAAGAATTCATGGGATTGTGCACCTGCACTGGGTTCCTCAACGTCAAACTTTTTATTCAATACCAATACCTTCCCATTTTTACTTAACTCCGTGAAAAAATAAGCATCAAACGACCAGAATTGTTGAGATACAAGTCATTGGTTTTCCACCAAGACAATGCGTCGGTGCATTTCGCGTTGTTTGTCCAGAGATTTCTAGATAAGTACATCGTACCAGTATTAAAATTCCCGTTTCATTTGCTGAATCTTGGGCCATGCGACTTCTATCTGTTTCCTAAGGTGATATTTGTTTTAAAAGGAACCTGATTAGAGTCCGTTAAAGCTTGAAAAGAGATAGCGCCACACGTCTTGATGAAGCTTACTCAATTATTTCTAGCACTATTTCGAACAATAAAGGATTTGCATCGAGTATTGTAGGGATAAAGGAGGGGTTTATATTGAAGGTGATAATAAGTAAATATGTATGAAATCGAAATAAAATTTTTTATAGCATCAGTCTCGTTATTTACTAGCCACATTTTATATACAGGGTGTCCAGCCTTAATGTGACCCAACAGCTAATTCCCGAACCGATCGGCTTAGATGTACACTTCCAATTTGAAAAATGTTTTAAAAAAGGTAAAGAAAGTTTTTACGTGCTTTCGTACCAAAATACCCATTTACAATAAAATTACAAAAATTAATTTTTTATACGGTCCCCTGGTCCTATCACTTATATCTAGGAAAAGATGTAATACACAAAAACAAAGTAAACAGAAAACGTTTCATTTTATTATGATAAAAACTGGCTGTTATGGAACTTTGAAAATCATACATTTCATCCATTTTCTCGGCCATTTTTAAGAAGCTAGTAAGGGGCCATCTCCAAAGTGAAATTAATTGGAACTCTGCCAGGAAACTTTCGCTCTTGCACGTCACTCTTATGTAAATCGTTTTTAAATTTAAAAGTACATACATTACGTTAATAATACAATAATTGAGTACTTAAGAAATAAAATTTATTCTGTGTACGTGTAAAACATAGACAAAATAAAATATTTTGGACGAAGAAAACATTTCAAAAGCAGTTCCAAAAAAATAGACTTATTTGTTGCGGCTTCAGACTGATTTGCTGCGATATTGATCATGGCGAACGTTAAAAATTTGTTGTGTAATCGCTTGCAATTGCATATAGTCATTTTCTAATACTACGAATTCTAGTACGGGAGAACGAGACGTACATAAATGAAGAATGCGAAATGGTACTGTTGTATGGGAAGTGTAATCGAAATAAGAGAGAGGCGGCAAGATTTTATGCCATGAAATTTCCCAGTGGAAGACATCCATCTGATTGTACAATTGCCCGTGCTGTTCAATGCTTGTATAAAACTGGGAGTAGACGTATTCCCTTGTATCGTGCCACACCTTCAAGCTTGCGGATACCCACTGAGGATGTTCTAGGATATGCCCTGGCTCATCCTGAAATTAGTGTCCGGGATATTAGCAAGGCTTGTTCCTACTCAAAATTGACGGTGTTGAACATATTACATAAGTAGGGTGCATTTCTTTATAGTCCAGTCCTGGCGCAGGAACTAATGCACGGAGACCAGGAGCGTCGTTTTAATATTTGCAATTTCGTGTTAAGGGGACGGTGGACCTTTGAAATTAATTTCTTAAATTGTTAGCTTAATTAGCTGGAATTGGAACCCAATAAAAGTAAATGATCTATATTTTTCCCAAATTTAAATATTTTTTTAAAAAAAAATTATAATTTGTTTTTTTTAAAAAATTTAATTTTTAAACTTTTTAAAATGCTCCTTGCGCATAAATTTTTTTAAGAAAAATTACAAAATTTTTTGTTTTATATATATATGAACTATAACTAAATATATCTGTGCATGGTTTTTTAAATTCAGAAAAAAATTTGATGAAAAAGATAAATTTTCCTTACTATATGAAATATTTCAAATTATCACATATTCAAGGTATTCAAAACAACGTAAAATATGATCCGTTAAATTTTTTTGAAAACTAATGCACAATTTTGTAAATTTACATTATCTTTCATAACTTGTTAAAATTTCTATGGGGATACGACATGATATGAAACGCAAGGGGCATTTTACGTAATGGGAAAAAAAAAAATTTATGAACTGAAAAAAAATGCATTTTAAACATTTATTTGAGTAAAAAAAAAAAATAAAGAAAAATTTTTTTACATAATTACTTACCTTTTTTGAAAATCAAACATAAAAAGAGATTATTATAGAAAAAAATCTAAAAAATATTTAAATAATTTTTATATTTAGTTATATATTCAATAATTCAAGTAACATGCATCCCAAAGCTGATCCATACAAAAATATAGGGGGAAAAATTCACTTAAAATTGACCAGCACAGTATGACAATCCTTCAGATTTTTTTTTTTTATTTTTTTGGTTTTTCCTTATTTTTTTTTTTTGGTTTTTTTACCTTTTTCAACATATTTCTTTTTTATCTTTTTGGGCTGTTTGGAAAAGGGTTTTTTTTTCCCTCTTTGCTTTTACACGTTTTTCCTTTTTCCTTTATTAAAATTTTTTTTGGAGGGTAATAAAGGAAAATTTATTTCTTTTGTTTCCAAGGGAAAACCCCGAAAAAAAATTTTGGAATTTCACAAACTCTTTAAAAACCCCCAGTTTTTTTTCCAAACTGTTATTTCAGGGGATTCTCCTTTTTGCTAAAGCTCTTTTAAAAAAAAACACCAAGAAAGTTTTCCATTAGGACATTTGTTGTGTTTCGGTTTGGCGTCTGTGGGGGGAACAATGATAAAGTTTTGGCGTAAATAGCACTTTTCTTTTTTTCGACATTTTTTAAATTGTCTTTAATGGCTTTTCTGAAAAAAATTAGTTAGCTTAACTTTTTGTGGTTTTTTTTTAAGCTCCCAAACCCTTTTTTTCCCCACCAATGCAAACACCTTTGTTACTTTTTCACTTTGCTGCAAACCCTTTTCCCTTTGGGACGCTTGGGATATGGTTGATACATTCCTTTTTTTTAATCGGTTTCCCTTTTTTCCATAGATGTTAAACGAATCAGATGTTGGAATTTTTTTGAATCTCCATCCGACAATATACAGAAATATAACATATTACCTCTTTTTATGGATCTTTTCCCCAAAAATTTCAGCAACCCCTTTCCATATAGATGAGGAACCTGTATGATTTATTTGACATTCGAAATTTTTGACCTTCCAAACCCAAAATGCAAAATCTGGACTATGCCCGAAAAAGGGCTCTTGCTGCGGCAGTACATTCTGTACAATACTTTTGGGATTTCGTAATCAATAACTAAACCTGTCAATAAATCAATAACAACTCCCATCCCCTACAGTGATTTATAGCCCCCCTTTTTTCCAAAATCCATCAAAAAGACCAAATAATGTCCCAAAACACCTGTTTCCTTTTTTTCTTCATCATTTTTAAAACAAGATGTTTGCTTCCTAACTATATTTCTTGCTACTTCAAAAAGGGTCTGATGTTTCATCTCACTATTTTTTTTCGGACCCAAAAATTTTAAAAAGTGCTTGAAAAGATTTTTTTTTCCATTGCATTCATACCAGTCACTAATGCAAATAGTTCCAATCCCGGTGTCCTTTTTCCCAAATCTTAAAAAGCGAAAACCATTTTTGTTAATGTCAAAAATTTTTTTTTTTTTACACGAGGGACTGGAAAAAGAGGGAAATTTTAAAACTGCCTCACAACTGGAGCAAACCAACACTAGTTTTTTATGCCATACCCAACTGCGTTGTTTTATGATATTTAAATCCCCTTTATATCCCCATTTAGGGGGACTTTACAGGGCAAAAAGTAAATTCTTCCCCTATGTTTGTATCAACTAATTTCATAATTGTATCATCTTGTTCTTTTTAAATGTTCTACAAAATGTGTGACAAAAAAGAGACAGCTTTTTTTTCTGTTCTTTTCATTCAATTCACTAAAATTTTAAAGTTTCAAGCATTTACTTCTGCATTATTTTAAAAATTAGAGGATGCATGACAAGTTGCTTGGGGGCATTGTCATGAAAACTTGGATTCCCCGTTCTAATTTTCCGGGGGGCCCCTCTCTTCTTTCTTTTAGCAAAAACCTGCATTTACGTTTTTGATGGCCTTGCTTTTGGCACATGATATCGAGAACTGATTCTGTCCCTTGTACAAATACTAAATTAATTTATCCCAAAAAAATTATAATTTAAAAAAATCCAAAATAAAAGGGAAAAATTTTGGGAAAAAATTTTTCGTCTAAAACGAATAAATATGCTATGTTATAACAGGTATGAAAAAAAAAGCGCGCTAAACGATGTAAGCAAACAATACAGAAAGAAAATGAAGTTTCTATTCGCATCCTTCTTCATAAAATGTGTAATGAAAAAAAAATAAATGAGGCTAAGCATATGCTAAAAAATAAATTCAATAGTTTTTTGTTTACGTTTCCCAAAAAGACGGTGCCCGCCCATTTAAATGTTCGATGGGGCCATGTTTAATTCATTTGATCCTCATAACTCGGAAAATATTCATCAAAAAGAAAAAAAATTTTTCGACAGAATCATTCTGTGAAATATATGGAAATTTTTAGTATAAAAAAAAAAAATCGCAATTTTGACCAAATTTTTGGGTTTTTTTAAGGTCCTACCCCTTAAATACACTGGGTTAAAATACAGATTTTTTGAATGAAGTTTTGTGGTCGCGGATGAATGCCAGTTCTCGAGGCAAGACACTATTAATGCACAGAATAAGCATTATTGGTCCCTCGAAAACCCACATCTAATACGACCGAATTGCCACTAAGTGCGTTGGTCGGTGAATGTAGGGTGCGGAATATGGAAGAGCACCTTTTGGATACTTACGAGGGGCCCCTTTAAACATTAGAATCTTAACGGAAATTTTATTTGGACCGTTGGTTTTTTTTAAAAGATGAAGTTTCCTTACGGGTTTGCCCGCATGTGGTAACATTATGATGGTGCACCCCCGCATGCAAATCTGCGCAACCATGTACATTTTTGGTGCAGACATTTGATACTCGAATAATCGGCTACGGAGGTCAACAGGAGTGACCCCGGGAATCACCCGACCTGTCCTCTAGATTTCTTTCTGTGGGGCTTCCTAAAAAGCAAAGCATACGATAGTGAATCCACGAGTAAATCCGATTTACTCAATCGAATCAGCATGGCATGCAGGTTTGTGACACCAACTATGTTGCAGAAGCTACAGGTCGAGTTTCTGACGCGGGTTGGGTACTGCATTTCTGCGGAAGGCCGTCATTGTGAACATTATTTAAGTTAATTAGGGAAAATTTTGATAAAAACCCGTTCATTTGGCGCATCATTCCACATGATGAATTAATTTGAACGGCCAATCCCGTATTCTTTTGCTGCTATTTGTTAAAAAAAGCTGTTTGTTAATCCATGATGTTTACTACGATGTTTTAATATTACGATGATGTTTTTCTTTTGCTCTTTCTGTAGGTAGTGAATTACAATTCTCTAAACTCAATTTATATACGACCCCCTTTTCTGAGCAATTCAGATGCTTCACTTTTTATCGTATTAAAATGAAACTTAATGTGTTTACTATGTTTTTGTGTACTGCATCTTTTCCTAAATATGTGATAGGACCTGGGGTCCGTATAAAAATTTAATTTTTTCAATTTTTTTGTAAATGGGTTTTTTGGTTCGAAAAGCACGTAAAAATATTCTTTAATTTTTTAAAAACTTTTTTCAAACTGGAAGTGCATATCTAAACCGAATGGTTCGGGAATTAACTATTGGGTCACATTAAGGCTGGACACCCTGTATAGTATAATAAAATAAAATAAGATACAAACTGAAAAACTTGTTTAACCTACAAGGCCAAAGAAGGAAGAAATTGGGTTCAAGAGGCATAACAAATGAAGATGCAAAAAGAGTTTTTGGACTAAAATGGAGACATATTATAATTTATTTCTAAAGCTTTCACTGAATTAGGCCAGCGATTTACGGTTAAGCCACTTTATTGTACCAACCTTCCCTGTACAGCAGAAATTTCCGTCATAATAGAAAAAAGCGGAGTGATGTTGAAAAGTTAAGCCTATTTCTAACACACGTGAATGATAAACCAAACAGTAAAGTAAAATGAAATTATGAAGAGAGTAGAATAATGTTTCTCTTGTAGAAACTAATATCAAGAGAAAAATTCTATATAAAAAATTAGGACAAAAACATACATGTAAAAATGCAAACCATAAAGAGACGTGAAGACTATATATATATATATATATATATATATATATATTTGTACAGGTGGTGTCGAGTTTTAAGGATAAATATCATAATTTGGCGAGTGTGAATATGATTTTAACGATGATGATTGTTTTATGCGGTAGATGTTTTATATTGACAAGGCAGTCCTTTGTAATAGGAAATCTATGCATTGAACATCTTAAGACACACAAAGATTTATGGACAACACCACAAATAAAGAATACAGCACCCAAAAGAAAAAGAGACGAACACAAGCTGCAGCAGGTTACATGGTGAAGGACAAATAGGACAAAGACAGTGAGGACAAAGAACTCTCGCTTTTTTTACTGGGAAGTGAAGTTCACGTGACTTCTTCCAACAGAAGCAACGATTGGTCAGAAACTAGCACCCGCCAGTTTCTGAAGCAGTCTTACTATTCGATTGCGATTAAAATCCCGACCGCAGGCAGACAAGTAAAAATAATTAAACGCGTGTTCTGTAGGACTAGACTAAAGAATTAAAAGTTACTCAAAAGAATATTAGAGAGAATTATTACATATATATATATACCAGGTGATCCAAAAGTCAGGACGAACCTTAAAAAGGAATAATTCGAAAATGAATCAAGATAACAAAGATATGGTTTGCACTAAACGGATGAAAAAAAACCCCGGGGTTTGGGGGGCACAAAAAATAGTTCTGTTGGCAACCAACAGATTGCACTATAATGTTTTATTGCACCAAAAGATGATTTACAAATGAAAAAATGTTGACAGCTTACAAGTCAACTTAATTACAGTTAATTAGTTCTACAGTAAATGTTCAATGTGCTGTCCACCTTTCAGAAGAACAGCTGCAAGACAAGTCACCACACCGTTTACAGCATTTAGTACCAATTCTTGCGTTATGACAGACATATTTTGGCGTATGGCGTCTTTCATTGCTGCTAGTTATGCCGGTTTGCCAAGGTACACAAAGAATCCCCACAGCCAAAAGTCACAGGCTATCTCAGATCGTTAGACCTTGGAAGCCATGTGTGATTAAAGTAGCGACTGATAATGCGATCCTCCCCAAATGTTGAGCATTGCAGACGTTGCACAGGCAGAGCAACATGAGGTGGTGCTCTATCTTGCATAAAGGTGATTGTTTGGAGTGCCTGTCACGCTTGCAATTCAGGAATAATGTTGTTCTGTAACAGTGCTACATATCGCTGACCAGTGACAGAAACTGTTTAGAAACCCGTCTGTGTGACTTCCTCGAAAAAAATGGACTAATTATGAAATCGGCGGTGAAGCCAAACCCAACTGTCACCTTAGGCTGTTGCAACGGTACCCAACAAGTCCAAGTGGATTTTTTGTAGTCCCCACTCGACAATTCTGGGTGCTAACAGCACCAGAGAGTGGGAAATGCGCTTCGTCAGTCCAAAGCACAGTGTGAAGCCAGTCGTGTGCTACTCTTCCATCTTCTCGGCGAGAGTCGAAGTCGAAGGTTTTAGTTCTTGGATATGTTGCAACTTGAAGGGACACCGTTGGAAAGTTATTCGCAGTGCTTTCCTGTCTGCATCGAAACTTCTTGAGTACTGAACTCTCCCTGTGCAGCAACCACCGACATGGATTGCACCGTCTGCCCCACTGTCGTGGCTACAACAGCAGCTGTTGAGGGACGTCCACTTCTTTGACGTGACTCTGAGGAACCTGTAGCTTCAAATTTCTTCATCGTTTTGTTCAATGCAGAAGACGTTATACTCATACCCTTCATGTAGTCATATGCTAGCAATGCCGTAATGGCACTTTGCGAATTCCTATAATACAGTTTAACTAAGAGGGTTTTTTCAACTACGGACAACATTTCGATACAAACAAGCTTCGACTACTATTACCTGCTGCAGTTGCTCTTTTCTTATAGTGTTTGTTGCCTTGCATTATCCTACGTCCGAAATACGATAGCTCAATTTGTTTTCACCAATAGATCTATTTTTTTTCGGTGTAACACCAAATCCGGTTTTTTTTCAATCCATTTGGTGCAAACTGTATCTTTGTATCTTAATTCAGTATTTCTCGAACTGTGGGGCGTGCCCCCAAGGGGGCGCGAACATATTGAAAAGTCGAGAACAAAAGATTATTTAAAAAATTATTAATTTATTGAAAGTAAACAAACAAAATACTTTCTGATATAATAAAATATAAAATACACATTTACACTAATACAATACACTTATAAATGTATCAGTACTGTGCAATGTTTTTTTTTAATTTTTAACAATACTAAGTTAAGAACAAGTTTGATAATTTTCAGTGATCCCTAGCTTGTATTATCATTATTTTTGATAATTTGTACGGTTTTAATTAATTCCTTAACTGCCGATTAAAAATTAAGGATTCCTTCCAATGCCACGTTTTCACGTAGACGAGCGTATTTTTTTTTTAAGGGGTAGGAGAAAGGAAAAACAAGCAAATATCCTCTGAAATAAATAAATCCTCTTCTCAAACACTGTCAATATCCTCTTAGTACATTCAAAGTCTTCGGAATAACTTTATGGATAGCACTGCACAGAAAAAAATCGTATTTCGGAAGACGTATATATACGTCCAGAAAATTAATGCTTTGGCTGGAAAGACATTTATGTACGTTGGTGGCACATAAGAGGTAAAAAAATCGTATGTAGCTTTAGTGTCAAATATAATATTATTGAATTCAATACATTGTTATTTAGGAAGGGGTGTGAAAAAGATG
>BMAV01012765.1:0-20769 GCA_019973955.1 Trichonephila inaurata madagascariensis
ACAAAGGAAAAAAATTGAGAAAAATTTCAGAAGACAACCTCAAGACAAAAAGTCTTCATCAAAGCCTGAACTTTCTCCTGTTACGAAAGAGAGATCTACAATATCTGGACAAGAAAAGTCTCCATATAAAACTACAAGGAGAATAACTCCAACTTTCAAAAAATCTTTTAGACAAGAAAAATCTCCATCAAAGCCTGAAGAGTCTACTATCCCGAAAGGAAGACCTAGAATGCCCAAAGAAGCTTCAATTGAAGAAAAGTCTCCATCAATGCCTGAAGAGTCTCCTGTCCCGAAAGGAAGACCCAGAATGACCGAAGATGCTTCATTTGAAGAAAAATCTCCAACAAAGCCTGGACACTCTCCTGTCACAAGAGGGAGATCTACAACATCTATAGAAGCTCCTTCAAAGCCTGAACATTCACGTGTTACAAGAGGAAGATCCAGAATTTCTGTATATGATTTGAGACCATTAAATTCTTCCTCGGTACCTGAGGAATCGTCCGTGAAAAGAAAACGTCCCATAGGCACTGTAGAACATTTTGAGCCAGAAGAGTCTCCATCAGAACATGAACAATCACCTATCAAAAAGAAAAGAACTAAAACATCCAGTGGCTTCGATCAAAAGAAATCTGCTTCAAAAATTCGACCATGCAGAAATGAAAATATCAATGAAGAAGGACCACTTCGTATAAACCGATCTGTTACAAAGAGACATGCAGATAGTTCTGTAAAAATGAGTCATAAACATGCTTACCAGACCCTTAGCAATGTACATGTCGAGTGTGACTCATCTAGGACATCACCTGTGAAGCAGAAAAGCAGCAAGGCAACATATGATATAATTAATCAGAATCATTTTGGCCCAGAAGCATCCGTTATAGAGTCTGAGACATCACCTAAAAAAATAACCCAAGTGACTGGGGATCAACTCAATCATGCAGGGCAAAAGAACCTCTCTGCAAAAGCCAAAGTTTCCATAAATAAAAGTGCTGCTCCAGTTGACAACAATGAAATCCTGCGACCTTTTCAGAAAAACCCCCAATCCTATTGCCAAAAAGGGAAAAAAAACAAAAGACCGCTTGGTGAATAATAGACGTTCAACCCCCCGAAACGTACCATTAGTCGTACACATTGACAAGGAATCAAATTCTAATGGGAACATCTCAGCCAGCCCACGGTCTCAGAAGGTCCTCTCGATTTCGAGTGCCCCCTCTGGACATATGGCGAAATGAGAGACTTGTGTTTGAGACACTGCCTTCAGGTGAAGTTAAGTGTAGTATTGATAAAGGAAGTGAGGAAGATAAATTTGGATTGAACCAAATTGCCAAAAAAGAGAGAGGAGAAATCAAATGAAGATGAAGAAAGTGCAAACTGTTGAAAACACCCCAGTTGTGAATCCAAGAACGGGGGAAACAGTCCATGCACTTCTTCATCGACCATTTGAATGCTTACGATGGTCAATGCCACCAAACGAAGTTGAGAGGCCTCCACCATACACCGTGGTGAAAGCCTTTAGGTCAAACTCAACTTCGTTTGGCTTTGTTGACATTTCTCCTCTCTCAGTTAAGGAGACGCAATACTCTCCTCTCGACAATCTTCATTATGTTCTAATGAAGGGGCACCTTGAAGTTGTTATTCAAAATACAACATTCAATTTTAAGTCGGGGGATAGCTGGATTGTCCCCCTGGGTGCCCCTTTTTCATTCAAAAATTGTTCGAGATCGAGAGCATTGCTCTCCTTTACGGCATTCAAAAGCCCCTTTTTCCAGTATCAGTTCGCAGAATAACTCATCTGCGAACTTAAACACTTTTTTTGAGTTAAAAATATTAACTTTTTAAAAATATTTTTATATGTCATTTTTTGCTTAAATTCAGTAGAACTTGTTTTGTGCGGTACATTTTTATGCAATTTTATTTCTGTACAATTTTTTTTTTATGATTTTATTTTTTTCCCCTTTATTTTTAATTTTTTTTGTATTTTCCCCAGTCTTTTATGTGGTATTGGTTTAAAGTTTTTCTATAAATGTACATATACCCCTTTTTACATATGTACTTGAAAAAAAACTTAATTTTAAAGCGTTAGTCCTAAACTATAAAAGAATATTTTTGTAGTTTCTTTTTATTAGTTTATACTACCGTACAAAAACGGGTTTTTTATTTCCATAATTTCAAAAAAATTGTTTCAAATCGGGGAATACCACAGCATCTTTAAAGGTTCATGATTTAAAAAAAAATTTTTGCGCCCCATTTTAAAAGGGGTTTTGATGCCAGAGGAATGTCATCCAACCAGCCATCCAGCCGTACCCAACCGTGACTTATGAGGGTACAGTTGTCTTGAAGGAAAACCCCAAAATTTGCGGATTAAAAGGGAACACATAAACGGGGGGGGTGATCACCCAGCAACTCTACGTCCGAATTGCATAGTGGGAGGTTGGTACACGCCCCAAAAAGATCACAAACAATGCCAGGCCCCCCGACCATGATTGAGCCGCCGCCCTTGCCCAACCTGTCATGCAGTTCCAGACTTTATAACTTGACGTCATATTCTTAGTTTCCCCCGTCGGCGGTGGGGTCGGAATGGGGACCATCACCCATGCTACCCTTTCAGTCCTCTACACTCCAGTATCTATGCTTTTTCCCCGGGAGGAAGTGCACCCTGTGGCCTTTTAGAATGGTCTCTGCAGGCGGGGCTCCTGAAACCCATACGGTGAAGCAAGCATTGCACATCTGTTTACTGACTATGCGACTGGCACCGACATTCAACTGGTTGGTAATTCGAGCTGTTTGGCTTCGCTGGCTAGGGGAATACGCCTGGTCTCTCCACCACACACTGACAATGCTCCCTTTTTTTCCAGTTTCCCCCAATCCCTTTTTTCTGTACCCTCCATGTATTCATGGCATAGTCTTGACGTAATCAGCCTTGAATATCCCAGCAGTCAAATGATTTCAAAAATTGAATGGCCCATGGTTCACGTACCTATGATTTGTCCGCGATCAAAGGCGTCTAAATCGGGCAGTTTACCCATACTGGGAATCCCAACAACTAATTCAGAACAACCACAGTACGCGCTATATATGCAGTTACCACAACACTCTCACTTGCACATAAATGATGAGCGCGAATTTGATAACTCTCTTTCCTAATTCAGTGTTTTTTTTATATATCAGTGTTTGTTGGAGGATACCTTCAGCACTTTTTTAAAATATATAAATTTTAATTAAGTAAATACTTTTTTATTTTAAATGGGGAATAAAACTGGGAATTTTAATTAAAATTTACAAAAATTATAAAAAATTTTGGATAATTTGGGATTTTTGAAATTTTAGTGAAAAATTGCAGTTACGGTAAACTTTGTTTTTAAATTTAATAAAATTTTAAAAAATTTTATACAATACATAAATCCATTATCTGTGCTTTGAGCATAAGATTTTAATATTTTTAGTTTTTGAGGTTTTCAATTGTTGTGCAAAATTAAATTTTTTTATAAAAAAACCAATGTTATTTTCTCCAAAAGGCCAAAAAATACATAAAATATATAAAAATACAGAGATTAAATTATAGTCTATAATACAGATAAAACAAAATTTAAAACTTTTTTAAAACTTAGTTCAATATCAAAAAGAAATCCTGTAATGAACTTTATCGTGAAGCAAAAAAATGAAAAACATAGTTTCTCAGAAAATGCATTTAAAGATTTTAATAGAGTATAAAAAAAATTTCTACTTATTGTAATTTTTTAAACTCATCACACACATATATCAGGTCAAGATCTCTTTAGCTCCATGTTTAACTAATTCGGATTTTTTTTTACCCTTTTGCTGTTTTCTGGAGAGTTTTATTGACTATAACAATTGTTGTTTTTAGGGACATTTTGATAAAAAATAGCAGTTACGATCTTTTACTCAAAATTCTACTAATGTATCCTAATAATATTTATACAGTACATGAATAACATCTTCATATGTATTAGAAAATAAAAAAGATTTGTAATATTGAAATTTTTTAAACATCGCAAATTTTATGCGAAAAATCAAATTTTTAAAAAAATTAATGATTTTTTTTTCACAAAAATTCAATAAAGTACATAAATAGATAACCCAGAGAATAGGTTTTGATTCATAACACAGATAGCAGATAAATAAAAATGTTTTTAAAATTTTTTAATTTCAATATCTTAAAAAATTTTTTGTGGGGATTTGTTCGGGTTTTGTAAATTTTTTTCCCGGTTTACTAATTATGCTAAAATTTTTTTTAAAATGTCCCTATAGTAGGAATATTAAATTTTTGGGTTATAAAAGAAAAACATAAAAAAAATTTTGGGAAAAATTTTCACGAAAAGTGAATTGGGGGGTAGTCATATATTAAATACAGTAAACCTGTTTTGTGACCCTTTTTTTATGAAATTTTTATTTCTGTGCATTTTTGGTTGTGTGATTTTTTTTTTTTGGTGACATTTTTTGTTTTTTATGGGTATTTTTTAAAATTTTTGGAAATTTTTAATTTATTTATCAATGCACATATACACACTTGTACAAAAACGTGTATATGTACATTAATAGAAAACGTTACAGTGGTGCCAAACCTTTTCATATACCCAAGAAAAATCACAAAAAAAATAAAATCGTCCAAAACAAATTTGACAAAAATAAAATTGCATAAAATGAACCCCCTTTAAACAGGTTTTTACTGCATTTAAGCAAAACATTTTGAAAAATCTGAATTGGATAGCAAGAGCTATGAAAATTGTATAGTGCGCGATCATTTAGGGCAAGTGAGAAACCTGTGGTTCACTAGCTTCCAAAATTTCGGTACAGGCGATCATTTTTTCATATTCATGCAAAGATCGCTAATTAAATTAAGTCTTTCTGAATCAATGCTTTTTTTTTTATTAATTCCTCTAATGTCAAATTAAACAGATAAATAAGCAAAAATCACCTGAATATTAAAAATAATACAAAATTTTTATTTTGGGAACGACACAAATCGTGGCCAAAAGTCTGCGAACTAAAAAAACCAAAAAAAATATTGTAAGTAAAAGTTTATATTTGTATTCCGTTCTTTTATAACTCTATCAACATATTTGGCAAGGATTTAATTAGTTTTAGTTGTTTCACCCGGGGATTTTTTGTTCCATTCTACTCTGACAGATTTGAGCATTTCCTTGGAAGTTATTACGATGTCCTGATTATTCACTCGAGTAAATCCCACAAATTCTGTATTGTGCTTAGGTCTGAGGACCAGGTTGACTTTGGAATTGGTTTGGTACATGTCAGAACAGCCATGGCTTCACATTGACTTCACAATGTGAGCTGTTTGCTTGGTATCTTTTGCCGCTGAAAGTAAAAATCGTTACTCAACGCAAATTTCTTGGCATGTTCCCTGATATTTTACTTCAATAAATTCAAGAAACCAATTTTGTACATGGTTGATTAAAAAATTTCCCAGAACCCAGCCGAAACGCTTCCAGAGCACCCCAAACTTATCCCCCCTCCGGTTTATAGTTGAAAAGGATTCTTCTTCTTTAGATTGTTCAGGAATATTTGCAGGAAATTTTTTTGGCTTTTGATGCTAAATCAAAAAAATTATTTTCAATTGAATATATTACATTTTTCAAAAAAAATATGTGCCCTATTTGGGTTTTTTGGCAAAGGGCATTCTCTTGCCTCTGTTCTTCGAAAGATAAAAAATGGCTTGAGTGCAACTGGGGACATATAGTCATTCTTTTCATTTTTCTTCGAATTTTAATGAAAGTCCATTTTTTTCAATATCTCAGCAACACTTTTGGCTTTTTTGGAAGTTTATAGTCTTGGATTTTTTTTATAGAGCGTTTTAAAAAAAACAAGATTCTCGAGGTGACACTGCAGATGGGCGGCAGGATCTTGGCTTGATGTTAAAGTTTTGTTGTTTTTTAGTTTTGAACATTTTTTGAACCGTGAATTTTCCCCCCTATTAAATTTCAACAATTGTTTTAAAAATGTCCCCTTTTCTGAAGATCTATGATGATTTTTTTTCAATAATATATCGTTTTATTCTCTCCCTGCCATAAAACCAAAAAAGCTTTCAAATCTCAAACCCCTAAAAAAATCGTAAAAGAAGTTATAATTACTTAAAACTCGTTTTATAATTATTTTACAAAAAAAGGTTTTTTAAAAGTTCTGTTTTGTAAGTTACGCAGACTTTTGATGCAAAGGTTGGTGGTCATTCTCTTTTTTTCTGTTAAGATAAATTTTTGCTGCTGTTTGAAAAAGGAAATATTGAAAAATTTACAGACAATATTTTGATTTTCTAAAGCATAAACACGAAAGGGGATTTGCCTTTAAGTTTCAGGGCAAGTGTATAGCGCGTACTGTGGTTGTTCTAAATTAGGTTTTGGGAATTGCCGTATGGAAAACGCCTGATTTGACGCCTTCAATCTGCACAAATCGTGGTGCCCCATTCATTTTCCGAAATCACTGGGGGCAAACTGAAACTTTTTCAAGACTTGTTGTTATATATCCTTTTGGTTAACCCTCAATGTAATTTAGCTGAATGGCCAGTCTATTCGGTGAAAATAATCTTCGAAATTCATGCTTATCTTTTTCACAATTGGGTTTTAATCTGCAGTGACTCAGTGGCATAGTTGGTGAACCCCTGATTTCTGCGCCGGGGGATAAGGTTCGAATCACTGCTATCCACCGGCGTGAAACAAGGCCCTACCAACCACGTTTACTGAATGATGGGCGGTTTTTAAAAACTTTGTATAAAAGCTACATGGTTTCGGCTTTTCCGAATGGTTGGCTATTCGACAATTTTTGAGGGATAAACACCCAAAAGGAGTACTATTTTAAACCAAGTCTCGTCCAAAAATGAACTTTTAGTCGTACCCCCCTTTTATTTAGTTTTCGGTCGACAGTGTCAAGAGTGTCCCAAAGAATACATGGATGGTGGATTAAAACTAGAGATCGGGCAAACTGAAAAAGGAAAACTAGCATTTAGTGCGTGGTGAGAACGGTTCAGGCGTATTGCACCCCAGCCAGCGAACCCAATTATTAGCTCAAATTCCCCCCAGTTGAATGACTTTTTCCAGCTACTCGTAAAGGGACTGCAATGCTCGCTTCACTGTATGAGTACCGGGAGCCGTCGACCTCAGAGAGAACCATTGCTCAATGCTCGCCTTCAGGCTGCACGTCTTTCTTGGGCAGAGCACAGATACTGTGGAGTGTAGAAGACTGGAAAGCAGTAGTATGGAATGATGAGTCTCGATTCCGACAACTTCCGCCGACAGGAGGCTGAGAATATGACGTCAACTTCATGAAGTCATGGATCCGACCCAGGTTGGAACTGGCCAAGGGCTTTGGCTCAATCATGGTCGGGGGGTTTTTTTTTGTGGCACTTTTTTGGATTTTCGGTGCGTGAAAACCAATCTCCTTTAAATCGGTAAAAGTTGCTGGGTAATCACCTCCATTCGTTTATGTTCTGTTATCCGCACGGTAATGGAGTTTTCCAGCAAGACAACTGTACCTCTCACAAGTTTTGTTTGGCTACTGGCTGGTTGGAGGAGCATACCTCTGACTTTTCTCTCTCTCTCCTCACTCCTTCCTTATCATACACACTTCTGTTACTAAAAAATTCAACACCATGAAGGAATTATCAAAATTAACCCTTAACTTCGCACTGTTGCATTTTTGCAGCATACGATTTATTTTTAATTTAACATTCAAATTTTTTTTAATTACCTACAAATCACTTATCTAAAAAAAAAACTTTACTGCTATGAAATACATTTTTTTGTACTAGAGGGAAAGTATTTTTTTTCCAGAAATCACAAAAATTTAAAAAATCTCTGATCCCTCAAGAACTGTTTTGTAAAAAAAGAATACATTATTTTTTATGCCTCGATTTGTTTTTGACGAATAAAATTCCCGGTAAGAAATTCAAACTTTTTATGATAATAATAAAACCTATATTAAAAAAAAAAAAAAAAAAAATTAAAAAAAAAAATAATAAAAAAAAAAAAAAAAAAAAAAAAAAAAAAAAAAAAAACAAAAAAATTTTAAAAAAAAAAAAAAAAAAAAAAAAACAATCAGGAAGGTTTTTCACTGTCTGCTACTTCAGACGCTTGCGTCAATCACGAATTAAAAAAAAAAAGTTTTGAAATTTACAGCACTATCCCAATGGACTTCTGCAACAAACAAAAATGACTGAAATTAAATTTAAAAAAATTTTTTTTTTTTGTTTTCCCTTTTAATTATTATTTTTTTTCATAAAAATTTTTTAAAAATTGCGAATTTAAAGGGGTTAAATGAACTTGGGAAATATCACTTTTCATATAGGAATATTATTGAAGCGCGGGGGCTACACCAAATGCTGATTTCGGGCACTTAATATTGTTTACTTGTTTGAAAATTATATCATTTATTTGTATAATACAAGCTTTTTTTGCATTAAAATTTATTGAATTCTTATGATTCCTTCACGGTGTTGCATTTTAAAAACAGCTATTTAAATTGACCACCCAAAAACCCAAAATTAAGGGACTGCTTACCTTGAAAAAAACCTTTTTCATCTATAAAAGGATTTTTTTTTTTTTAAAAAAACTTTAGTTTGAACATTTTTCTTCCCAAAGCAGTTTTTTTTTTTTTACGCGAAATAGAATTAAGTTTTTTTATATATAGGATTTTAAAAAACATCACTTATAAGATAAGATAAAACTTTTAAAAGAGTTTTTTTAAAAAAATGTTTTGAAAAAAATTTTACCAGATACATGATATCTTAAGAACCAAACCAAATAACGTTTTGAAATTTTGTGGGGAAATTTATTATACTATTTTTCATAAAGTGAACATAAGTTTTGTTGTAGGTTAAATATTTTTTCATTTTGGGTATTTTATAAAAAAAAAACTTTTTAAACTTTTTTATTAAAATTGTTGTAAAGTATTTTTTAAATTTTTAGATTTTGGTTCTTTTGAAGGCCAAATGCGGTGTAAAAAAAAATTTGATAATTTTATTAGAAATTTTATTCAGGTTTTTCGTTTTATAAAATTTAAATTTTTTAAAAAAAACCAATTTTTTAAAAGTAAAATTTATTTAAAAATTTTTAGATTTACAATTGATTTTTTTCTTAAAACTCCAAAAATTTTTTAAAAATTGTTTTTTAAAAAAATTGGTCCGAAGGTTTGGAGTCACCTTAATTTGAGATTTTGGTTTTGGGACAAGGCGGGGTTTTTCCTCCTATAACCTCAAGGGGGGGGGAAAGTTAGGTTTTTGGGCCCCGGTATGCGGAAAATTTTTCAAAAAAAAAAAAATTTTAAAAAAAAAATACATTTTAAAAAAGAAAAAAAAAGAAAAAGTTTTAATAAAAAAAAAATAAAAAAGGTACAAGATCTAAAAAATGCAAAAAAAAAACTAAAGGAAAATTTTAGTTTAAAAAAGTTTAAGCAGTTTATTTAATAAAAATTATCCATTTTTTCTGAAAGCGTTATTAAGTGTGTAATTTTGTCAGATTTTTAATTATTCATTATGGGAACAAAAATTTGGGTTGGTTCCAAGTTTCTCCTCCAATATTAATTATCAAGTCTTTTCATCCCTGTTGTATAATCTATAGTTCAGGTTTTCGGGCTTAGTGTTTTACAAGGTTTTGCAAGCTTAAAAACAAAAATAAAAAATTATTTTTTAAAAAAAATTTTTTTACTAAAGGAAGAAAAAAAAAAAAAGGGAAAAAAACATTTTCATAAAAAAAAAAATAACATTTATATTGATAAACATTATCAGTATCAGACTACAAACTTTAATTTTAAAGTAAAGAAAACAAGTTTAATTTAATGATCTCTATGGCATGTATAAAATTATATACAAAAATTTATCATTTATTTGGGGTAATTTTCTTTTTAAATTGAAAAATTTTTCCTTTTATCAAAATATTTAATTTTAATTCAAAAGATTTATTAAAGGGAAAATTTATGATTTAAAAAAATTGGGTGAACACTTCTGAATTAGAAAGGAGCCAAAATTTTTTTTTTTTCTTGTAATTAAAATTTCAAATTTCCCCGTCGGTCAGTTTATAAAGGGAAAAGAATTTATAGGTTAAGGTACCCAATTACCCTTAGTTTATTTCCCCCTTTTGAAAAAACATTAAAATTATTGCAAATTACCCAAAAAATACATTTTTTTTTATTTTTAACTAATTAAAAACGTTTATATGGAAAAACCCGTACCAAACTAAATTTTAACAAAAATTTACTCAATTTTTTAAAACAACCAAAGGATTGCAAACTAAAAAATTTTCCATTGAAGTTTGTAAAAAAAAATTTTTACGTTTAATCTTGAAATTAAATTTCCCTTCTTGTGTGATAAAATTATGGTAAAGAATTTAATTTTTAACTCTATTTTATTTTTGGGGATTAATTCCCCTTCCCAATCCTTTTTATTACATCAAATTATAATGTTTAATATACAGCTTTTCATATTTTTATTTCAATAGAGGATAAATTCATTTTTCTAAATCAGCCATTTTCTTTATGTTAATAAAAAATTCTCCTTTTTTTTAAAAAATTCGAGGTAAAAGGGAATTAAATTCACTTTTTTTTTTTGTTTAAAAATGAAAAAATTTTATTTTGAAAAAATTAAACAAGAAATTCTTATTAGAAAAAATTTTATGTTTAAATTTTGGGAAACCCAATACCCAAAAAATTTATTTCTTTTGAAAAAGACTTTTTTTAATATTTTATTTTAATCTTTTATATTATCTTTTAAAAATTAAAAAACCCAAATTTTATTTTCCCTTCACTGATTTAAAAATACGTGTTATGTAAAAAAAACCAAACAAAAGATTAAAATTTTTAAAATGCGTTTTTTTCCCAAATTGTAAAAAAGCCTCAAAGGGCAGGATTCTAAAAGTTTTTTTACCTACAATTTTTAATTTCTTTAAAAAAAATTTTTTTAAATTTAGTTAAATATTTTTTTTTCAAAAATTTGTTTTCGTTGAAATAAATTGTGTTTTTTTTTTTTTTAACCAGGAAAAAGGAAAAAAAAATTTTTTTATCCGGGTCATTTCCCAAAAAAAAAACAAAAAATAATCAAAAAAGAAATTAAATTTTTATTTACATTTTACCCCTTTTGGAAACCCTTTTTGGAAAAAAAAAAACAAAAAAAAAAATTTAAAATTTTTTTTTTTTTAAAAAAAAATTGTTTTTTCCACGGAATTTTAAAAAAATAAATTTGGGTTTTAAATTTTTTGGTTTTAAAAAAAAACCAGTTTTTTCAAAAAAAAAAGGGGGAAAAAAAAATTTTTTTTTTTGGGGTTTTTTAAAAAAAAAGGCAATGGGAAAACCAAAGTGTTTGGGGTTTTAATGAGGGGGGGTTTTGGGGGGCCTTTAAAGGGGCCCCACCTTTTAATTGGCGGGGTTTTTTTTTGGGATTTTTTTTTTTTTCCCCCCCCCAAAAATTTTTTAAAAAAATTTTTTTTTTTTTTTAAAAGGGAAAAATTTTTTTTTAAAACCTTTTTTTTTTCCTTTTTTTCCCCCCTTTTTGGTGTGTTTTTTTTTTTTGGGAAGTTTTTAAAAAAAGGAGAAAAGGGTGCCCCAAAGGCTCAAAAGGGTTTTTCACCTGTCCCCTTGAAAAAATTTTGGGTTAAAATTTTTTTTTTTAAGAGGGGGGGCCCCCCTTTTTACCCCCCAATTTAAAAAAGGCCCCCAAAAAAAAGGTGATTTATTCACTACTCGGTCGATATTTTTACAAAGGTTATGGTAAAATTTTTTAAATGTCGGTCATGTCAGATTATACGGCATGTAAAAAAAACCCAGGGCAGTTTTTTGGGTGTCTCGGCAGAATTAAATCCTAGTACAGGTTCCCCTCGTCGGGGTGGTGCCGCCCTAGGGAGGGAAACTGGGGGCCAAAATTTTCTGCGGTGATTGGTATCAGTTAAAATGGTGCCGCACAAAAAAAATACCAGCTTCCGAATTTTAAGGGCTGTGGTGAAACACCAATCTGCAGCACATTAAAAAAAAAAAATAAAAAATTTTAAATTTAGGTAAAAATAATATATTTTTTTTAGTTAATAAATCTAAATGTTATTATAATTCTCTGAACCAAAACATAAAAAAAGGTAAAGTTTATCTGGTTAAGATATTTTTTTCAGAAGATGGCAACGAGTGAAAAAAAAAGCGGGAATTTTTTCCCCCCGATATTCGAGGTGGGGTGATAGTTTTTAAAGGGGTTTGGTTTGCAAGTATTGTGAATTTGTTTAACCCCCTCAGGGAAAAGGCAATTGTTCTGGTTAATCCCATCCTTTTAAAAATTATATAAAATCATTTCTATTAAAATATGCCGAAATCTTGGTTTATAATCTTTTTCCAAATTCCTAAATTTAAATTATATCCCCTGGTGTGATCAGGGGCAAAATAGAGGGGGAAAAGTTTCCCCCCGCATGATTTCCTGAAGTGATCACATATATGTGATCATGGTCCTGATGGGGGGTTAAAAAAATCAATTTTCCTGAATTATTTGATCGAATTTGCCAAATATTACATTAGATGCCATTGTAAATTTCAACAATCATTCCATTTTTGAAGGCAAGAGTAGTGAGTACCACATTAACTTTTTTTGGAAAAAAATTTAAGGTTTTTAATATTTTGTAGATTGTATAATTGAGAATAAAATATTCAGAATAATTTATGATTGCCTAATCTCAACAATATATATCTATTTTATGAGAATTAGCACACCCTGTATATTTTCATTAAAAAAAATACTTAGAAACCTCATATAAATTGTTTGTCAACATAAAATACCAAATATATATTCAACTAAGCCTTGCCTGAAATTCTTAACAAAATTTTAAGGAAAAAAAAAAAAAATAAATGGTTTTTGATATCCGATATTACAAAGTTGGACAAAAAATAAAATTAAAATAGGTGCAAATAAATTTTTTTTAACAAAAAAAAAAACTTTTTTAAAAACATATAAGAACCTTTGTAACCCAACCGTCAATATCTGTTCATTTTTTATCCAACAATTTTTTCAATAGCAGGAATATTGAGAAAAATTGGCTTAAGAATAAATACGGCATTTATCTATTTGTTTTCCCTTGTTGTAAAATGTCACTGTTAAACAATAAAAAATTTGGGGTTGTAAAACCGGTTTTTTAGCCAAACAAACAACCAGACAAAATTTTGCTCTTTTTTAATTCCCACTATTACTTCCTCTCTCCCCATATATTATATATATAAATTTTCAATTTTTAAAAAAACACTTTCTATTCATCCATTTAAAGTAGGAATTGACTTAAAATTCTTTTTATATTACTTGTATGTAATAATTTTGTTTTTAATTTAATTTTATAAAAATACAATTTTTTAAAAAAGAAATTTGAAAAAATTGGGGCGAAATGAGCAGGGTTTGGTTGCCAGATTAGAATTTGGGGTCGCAGAAGTTTTTAATTTTTTTTTTTTCTTTAAAGATATTATATATTTAAAAAATAGCTTCCCCCCCCCTTCCTCATCAATCGTACCAAATGATACTGATGTCCGGGGGCACTGGAAGTATGCTACCAGGACATGAATATTCTTCACTCAACAAACGAACGCAGAGGAAAATTGAACTACCTGTCTCCAAGAAAAAGTATTATGTTGTTGCCCCTTTGGAGAAAATCCTAAATTTTAATATCAAATAAAGGGTTGAATTATGTAGAGACCGAATGAAAAGCAGTGGAATTTCTTTCAAAACCCCAACAATCAAGTACACCGTGGTTTTACCATCTAGCACCTTACCAACAAATAGCAAAACAGAAGCCCATGCAATCAAACTGGACTTACCTGGTGATACAGTTAAAATAGTGAATGTATACCATCCTTCTTTGACTTCGCAATCTCCGAAAATGTACTGAACGGAAATCTACCTTGCATTGAAGACTGGGCTAAACAGCTGAAACTGCTGAAAATTCAGGAAAAAAAAATACTGTATATTTTCTACTGACAGGAGGAGCAGGGCAGCCTTCTCCCCGAATTAAGGTTAAATAACTCAATTGTTGAAAAAATCTCCCATCCCAAATACCTGGGCTTAACGCTAGATGCAGAATTGCGGTTTACCAAGCATATAGAGAATATATCGCAAAATGCTTTAAAGAGGCTCAATATTCTTCGGAAACTTTGAGGTTTGACTTGGGATTCCAAACCAAAGACACTTCTAAACACCTACACTGCACTTATAAGACCAATCCTCGAATATGCAACACCCATTTGGGCTCCATCAGCTTCCACCTCAACAGAGAAAATTGATTCTGTTTAGTACAGGACATCCAAAATAATCATCGGAGCTGTGTCTTCGACAAATAATGTGACAGCTGAGAATTAGTGTGGCCTAACATCATTGAAAGGCAGAAGGAAACTTGCCACTATTAAATTTACAAGCAAAATAAGAAGCTGCGGTGAACAACATATCTCCAATATTGTTTTTCGCTCCTGGACAGCTAAAAATGGGCTGAAGAAATCTTCTACACTTCAGTTTGATAAAGGCATAAGAAACGACATTAACTTAAATCACACAAGCCTTGACATCATTCAAGAACCTTGTTTTCTAATCAAACCACCTCCCTCTGCCAAAATAATTTTGGATCTTCTTGAACATTGTACGAAAAAGGAACCTAAGGACATATTTAAAAGGAAGGTCATGGAAACAATTAACGGCCTTTTGAGGCCTCGTTTAGTAACTGCCTCACCGACGGTTCCTCAGAGTCAGAGTGCAATAGGGGTGGATCTGGTGCCTTTCTTTAGTAACCAAGTAATACAACTTCAAAGCACAAGGTCTCTGCAGGGCAAATTGCTTCCAACTTCACTCGTGAACTTATAGCAATTATGACAGTCTTAGATATCTACCTATCTGTCTAGACAGTCTACCTTACATGGACAAATATTGCTAATTCCGACGGCATCATGCTCTCGGATTGTAGATCTATTCTTGAGGCCATTAAGGAAGGAAAAATGGGGCTCACCCAAGAAATCAATTCACTTCTATTCTCCATTGGTGCATTGGGCAAATCATGTACCCTCCAGTGAATCCCGGCCCATGTTGACATCGAAGGGAACGAGATGGCCGATTCCCTTGCCAATGAAGCATGAATACTTCAGCCTCTAACTTTATCTACTACGGTCTTTGATGCGAACACAGTAGAAAAACAAAAGTTCTGCTCAAACTCAAGAAAAAAATTATAGCTGCCAGAATTAAATTATAGCTGAGAAATTATGTCAACAATAACTATATTAAAGACAGCATTTTTATGGCATGAAGATTCTGCCCGATGGTTCCAGATGAGATGTGGAATTCAGGCACTGCTCAGGTGCGCAACTGGATCCCAATTCCTTTTTAGCTGTCCTTCCATTGTTGATGCCCTTTTTAAAAAAGACAATGACTGCAGCATGGACATTCTTTACTTGGATCCAGCCATGGATGTTGCCACGGCAGTGATTCACGCCTTTGGCAATATCTGACTATATCCTTATGTTCTATTATTACAACCTCTGAACTTTGTCATACACAGCAACTACAATAAAAACAACAACAAAATGAGTCAGCAATGAGACCTGCAGTCCAGGGCTACAAGGACATTAGGCCATATAAGCAAAAAGGCCTGTTGGGCCGATGACATTCCAGTGCGCCATATACACTGGAATGGGTGATCCTACCAGGAGAATACACTCCCGACGTACAGTGGTGCTAAATTTGTAACAGCGATCACCGTTATCCGAGCCTCCAGGAGATTTCTGCAAGTAAAGAATGAGGCCTCAGGCTTCTGAAGATAAAAGAAAACGTCTTTTTCACTCTTCTCTTATAAGAATCTCTTCAAGACCTACATTTTTGTCTTACGGGGGCCATTGCAGTACTCCTGATCTTGCATTTACTCACGCGAAAATGTCCCACAGATCAACATTCTCCCTAAAAGACCCTTTGATGGAAGTGGTCACCGCCTTATGTACCTACAGGGGTCCATAACAAAAATCCACAACCAAAACCACGAGTTGAAATTTCAAGAAGGCTCGACGGGACAGGTATACCCAACTCTCTGATGAATATTTCACTCAAGATTTAATAAATGAATAAACCTGACAAATCTGCTGATCTCTTTGTTAAAGAAATCCTATGTGCAGTTAAAGAAAGAATACACAGAAGACAAGTCAAGAAGCACTTACCTTTCTGGAAGGAATTCTTGGACCTTCTGAATTCAGAAAGAAATGCAGCGACATGTCGAGCTACAAATTCCCATAATATCACAGACTGCATAATTCTTAGAAAAGCCCAAGCTAAACTGAAAAATGCCATCATACTTTTCAAGAGAACATTTGCTGCTAACCTAGACTTCAGAAAAGATGGCCCTAGGGAGCACAGCTTCATATCTCGCCTTAACAACGAAAAGTCATCTCAGCACTGGGAACCAATAACAATAAATGGAAAGTTACTGACCAGCCCTACAAAAGTTGCGACCGTCTTCAGTAAGAATCATGCAGCAATCAGCAGGCTTCACATTACCGCGAAAAACCGAAAATCGATTTACGACAAAGGTCTTGCCCCGAGCCCAACTGAACCAGGTTTTCTTCTCTTAAATAAGAACTTTTCCTAATGAAGAAAGGAAAGTCCGTCGGACCTGATGGGAACTCATCATTAACCTTCAATAGCTCCCTACTTAATCTTGTAACATGGGCCAACACCAACAAAATGAAGTCAGTGTTGAGAAGACTGTTTCCCAACTCTTCACTCTGTCTACTAAGCAGCACCTTTTCCATCTGGAATATAAAAGACTTCCTCTTAAACAGTTGTCTTTGTACAAACACCTTGGGATCAATCTATACAGTCATGTTGGGATCCCCGGCAATGAAAGAGCCGATCAAAAAGCCAAGCAGGGAGCCGAGTTGACTCAACCGGAAGTTCCAGGCGAGAGCCGACGCTGTTGCCCGCTTTCGCCTAGCTACCATGCATGACTTTTTGAAGTATACCTCCACTGGCTTGGCGTGGCTGCTACCACTCTGCGGCCATGCCAGAATGGATAGCGACAGCCTGGCCCAATACACTGGACTCGATTAATACACGGCTGATGGCCTCTTCAGTCGGTACTGGGAGGCTCGGCGTCAAATGGTCAAGAACTCAAGCACGGCCGTTGGATAAATAAAATAATAAAACTTTGGACACCAGAGCACGTCTCCAGGGGGTGGATAGGGGAATGCCTCCATTGGTTTTACCATTGGGTGGTAGGAGGGAAATAAAATACCTCCCGCTAACAGTGATCCCCTATCCAATAATTACAACTTTCTCCATGAAAGAAGACCCTCCCCAGCACTATGGAAACCTTCGCAAAGGAGATGTGGGTTTTCCAAGGAACTTTGCTCTGAGTCAACGGATTACGGGGACCTGGATGAGCTCCTCGCCCTCTTCACCCACCGGATATAAGCTGCAGTAAGGCATCCTATTCCCTGAGGAAAGAAAAGGAATGAGACTGGATTCCGTTTTGGAGGGAGAATAATATCGAGGGACTTATCCATAAGAGGGCAGCAACAGCATAACACTGATGAATCTTCAGTGAGTGGAAAGCTAATCAACTTTCTCTGCAACCTTTTTCACTCTACTGTAACCCATCGCTCAGTCAGATAGCTTAATCCAGCGTTCCTCAAACTGTGCTGCGTGCACAGGAGGGCGCAAGCCTATCAAAAAAAATTCGTATTGTAGCTTTAGAAGCACTAGCTTAAGCAGATCAATTGCAACTTAACACTTTAAGTACTGAAGAATTTACTTTTATATATGCTAAAAGTGTGGAATGAAATGCGTAGTTATTATTACTATTTTTTGAGGAGAAATCAATAAAAATTGTGATAATTAACCCGTTCAGGATCAATTGGTTTTTCCCTGTAAGGCCTAACTTCATTCAAAAAATTCACATAATATCATTACTTTAATAAAATATACCGAAATTTATAGTTTATAATCATTCCAAATTCCGTAAGTTCTAAACTCAGATCATACCGGTGTGATCGCGGGCCTCTAAACAGGAAGAACGTAATCTCACAAAGTTACTGTGTTCTCTTAAGTGATGACATATATGTGATCATGGTCCTGAATGGGTTAACTCTAATTATTATGTATTATATATATATATATATATATATATATATATAATATATACACACACACAGAGAAAGAGTATATATATATAATACACACATAAGACATATATATGTATAATAGTATAATGCAGATGATAAGCTGTTGGAAATGAATTTAATTTTGTTAGAAATAAATTTTAACACTTTCTTTAAAGATTTCCAATAAATTTAACTCTAGAAAGACTGAAATTAAGTATATACCTATATAGCCCAAAAGCAGTGAAAATGACTGCATTGTGAAAAAATAACTATTATATAAAAAAATTTGTTTAAAATTAATTTTTAATATTTTTTATATTATTTACAGTCATATAAAAGTTATTGGTAAAAAAAAATTTCTTTACTTGGGAGAAAATTGTATTTTAAGAAATCTATTACATAAATAATAGTTTTCTAATTGGAATTAAAAAGCATTCAAAAAAGAACTTCTTTGGGCAATCTAGAGTGTTAATTATCCATTTTAAATAAAGATGCAGCTTCAACACCGTTAGTTTTGAATTTCTATAGGACAGCTTCCTTCCTCCAAAATTTATTTTTAATGAAGAATAAAATGATTCAACTTAAGGAAGTCATTTTTTTTACTGCATTGAATTCTAATAGAACACAAGCACTCAAACGGTTAAATTGGAGAAAAAAAATTTCGAATCATTATGTGAATTTATAGTTTACTGAATAATATTTCATATTTAATATTTTAGTAATGAGTTTTTAGTGCTTCATGGCTACAATGCTTATTTTGTTTCATGTGTCTCGTTGTATTTGCCTCCTCTCTTCATAATTGAGAATTCGTGGTACTCACTCCCTATTGGTTGATATTTATTGAAGGCATCCGACTAGGTTTAGAAATCTCTTGTTTTTCAATGATTGATTTGCAGAAGAATTTTTTATCTTTTAAAAGAACATAAATTGACAAAGAGTCTCAATTATTAAATAAAAAACATAGCCTTTTGTTTTTGGAAAAATATTTTATTTTTTGATAAATTTATAGCAATATTTTTAAAGTTTAGTAATTAAAAATACTTTGTAATTTTAATTTCATGATATACTTAATCTATCTGAAGTGTCACAAACCGCAGGATAAAAATGTTTTTAGAAATGAATATTTTATAAGCATTCATATTTGAAATTAATGATTTTTTGTCAAAATTACTTTATGTTCTTAGCTAAAAATGGCTGTAAAATATGATTAGCAGCAACTATCTTAAAACCTATGGTTTGTTACACTTCGAAGGGATGATCGTATAACTGTTACAAATTTCAATGAATTTCTTTTACATAAATAAATAAAAGCTAATTTTGATGCATAAATTAACATAATAGCTTTAAAAAAAATATCTTTGCACAAATTAGCATTAAAAAAAAGGAAGCTAATTTGGATGCAGAAAAAGCATAATAATTTCATTAAAAAAAGCTATCTTTGATGCACGAATTAGCATTAAAAAAAGCTAATTTTGATGCACAAATTAACGTAATTTCATTTTCAAAAAGTATTTTGATGCACAAATTAGCGTTAAAAAGCTATCTTTGATGCACAAATTAGCATTAAAAAAAAAGCTAATTTGGATGCAGAAAAAAAGCATAATAATTTCATTTAAAAAAAAAAAAACTATCTTTGCACAAATTAGCATTAAAAAAAAGTAATTTTGATGCACAAATAGCATTAAAAAAAGCTAATTTGGATGCAAAAAAAAGCATACTAATTCCATTAAAAAAAGCTATCTTTGCACGAATTAGCATTAAAAAAAGCTAATTTTGATGCACAAATTAGCATAATAATTTCATTATTTTAAAAAAGCAATCTTTGATGCACAAATTAGCATTAAAAAAAAAGCTAATTTTGATGCACAAATTAACATAATTTCATTTTTTCAAAAAAAAAAAAAAAGTTGGATAAAGTAAATTTTACAAAAACAAGATTCTCCAGTTTTATATGTCTATCTTTCTTGCTTAATACTTGTATATGTATACATTTTTTTCTTAATGTTTAAAAAAATACCTATTTAAAAATAAAACCTCTACAACCTAGTCACTTAACATCAATGACTTTTCGGTTTAAAAAGAAACTTTTATCTCGAGTTTCTTTTGAAAGATCTTTTTTTGGATGGAGGGTCAAATTTAAGACAATATCAGCACATTCCCTGCCAACTAGGCTGGCGTTTTTCGATTATTTTATCCACCATTTCGGTTTCACAAAATTAAAAATTTCACTATTACGTACGAGAAATCAATTAAAAACTCTAATTTCTGTTCTTTTCAAATCTGTTTTCATTTCACTCTTTGCCATCTTCTTAAAGAAATTTACAGACGTAAGAAAATAGCGTTATGGGGGCTATTTTTTCGTACTACATAAATATTTATAGCTTTTTTTCCCTCACGTTCTATCAGATTCACGTAATAAGGATGCACATCGTAAGAGATTCATTCTACTGTTTAGTTAAATCTCGAATTAACGAAATTTAGAGCAATTGTCCGAATACTTTTGTATTATGCTCATGCCAAAAGAACACATGACTCGGGGTTTTTTTTTCTCTTTTGATTCTTCTTTAAAAAAAAACCCCAAAAAACCCCTAGAAAAAAAGTCAAAGGGTATACGTTTACTATGGTTACTTTTTTCCCCAAAAGTCTTTAAAAATTCACGGGGGAAAA
>BMAV01012766.1:0-26228 GCA_019973955.1 Trichonephila inaurata madagascariensis
TTAAAAAACCCTTTTTTAGTTTTAAAACTTTTTTTCTTTGTTGAATTTATCCTTGGTTCGATATTTGCAGCCGAATTAGTGCTCTTTGGAATTGCTCTTCAATGGATATTATTATGGGTCTGAAGGGTATTTATTCTCTCCGTTTACGGGGATTAAGACGAGGCCCCTATCGTTGTATTTCAAAGATTCCGTCTCAAATGATACAGATCTTAACTAATAAAAGTGTGTTACGAAGAAATATTAAACATCAATCGCATTATCACCTTTTAAACGTATTGCGAAATGTTAATTCGTATCATCGCTTCTAAACATATTACTTTTTCAAAATAAAAAAATATTTAGCAGTTAGAACATAAATTATTTTTATTCCTGTTTGTGCGGTTTTAGGGTTTCACCTTAATCTTTTAGGCGCTACATCTGGAATTAGTCGCCAAATCTGAAAATGGTTTATGCAATTACTCTCCAAATCTGGAAATGATTTGATGAATTAGTCGCCAAATCTAGAAACCCTTATATTCCTTAATTATTAAGATCCTAATCAGGACAATGAAACAAAATTATGAGATTATTGTATTGTCATCGGTCCTTGATGAGTGTGCGAAATTTCGAGTTAATCTGACCTTTTAAAGCGGGTAAATATCGAGTTTAAAGATTCCATTATGTGTATAAGTGAAACATAAAAACGTGTAAAAAAGAACTTTTACACATGGAAGTATATTACGCACCACTTTTTAAAACCGAAAACTTTATGTAAGGTTTTTCGCAGCACTTTCTATTCAAGCTCAGGTTTCTTTCAACTTCGTGCTAATCTTTCGCCTTTTACTAAAGATTACCGTGGAGAGGAACAACTTAATGAGCCTGAGATCTATTTTTGGACCTCACTTTGTGGGGTTAAAATATTAACAGAAGGTTACATAATACGTTAATGGAGATTTCTCTCTTTCGTAGGTGTGCTATTGGTCACGATAAAGATGACTGCACATTCCTCTCTTAAGTCGGCGGACAATTTTCATAGTAGCGACGAGCGGAAAGGAAATCCATGCTTAAAAAATCGTTACTAACGTTAACTTATATATTTAAAAAAAGTTTAGTCAGAGCTTTTTAATTTACCAGTTTTTCTAAACGTTTCATTTACGCCATTTTTGTTAACTCTCGGGGTCTAATTTTCTTTTTTCCTTTCGATTGTAAAGTATTTTATGCAAATTTTTCTAGTAAATCCTTCATGTGTTTTTTATATATATATAAGTTTCTTTTTAATTAATTAAATTTCTTTTAAAATGGGCAAGTTATCAACTCACATCATCAAACTGGAGATAAAAGCCCTGACGGGCTAGGTGCTCCGTAAACAAACCCAGCTACATGATTGTTGAGTTCCATTAACTCTAGTTCGATATCTTCATAAAAGTAATGTTTTTATAATTTATTTATTTTTTTAAAAAAATTAAAGCACGCATTTTTCACTGGTGAATCAAAAATTTCTTTTCACAAATTGTAACTTTTGTTAAATGATCCCTCCGACAGTAAAGGTGTATAAAGTTTTGTTTACAATAAACAGGTTCGAATTTTAAATTTTTAGTTTGCTTCATTATTTTTTCGAATCTTACAGTTCCATTTTACTATTTTAAATTAGAAGAAAGTAAATACCAGTATGACATAGGAAATATGCTTCAGTATTTACAATGCTTTGCCAGATAAATACTTTTTTTATTACTCGAATATAATTAAATTTTGCAAGGATTAAAAGCGTCAGATGAAAACTATATGTAAGAAATAAAAGAGGATCAGATGCTTTTTACAGATTGTATTATTTTCTTCCTGGGTGTCTATTTTCTTGTTACTAATGAATTTTAATTTAAATTGTACTTAATTCTATTGAATGCCACTACTGCGCCGATCAAGAAATCGATGATTTTTTATTAACATGTAGCACTCGATTTCTTTTCGGAGCTAGATGGCGCTGCGCACCCGCCTTCTGTGTGAAATATGTTCTAGTATTAAAAGATAGTATTTGAATAAAAAATATTTGTTTACTGTACCATGTTTTTATACCGGATTAAAAGTATATTTTCTTCTTTTTTTCACATTAAGACTGCATTTAGAAAAATATATATTGCGTGGTACTTGGTATGTCGTGGACATAGCAATGATTTGCAACAATAATGGTACAAAATTTAAAACAAAAATGACAGCTAGCGACCTCTATAATGACTAGACATAACAATTGGAAAATTCAACTAAAATAAAAATAGTACTTTCATTACACTTTTACTTACTAATATGTCACATATAATCATAAATAAAATCTAACACAAGTAATGGACAGCTTCAATTCAAATTTACCAATAGATACTATAGTATACAAATCTTTCAGATTTTTTAAAAATAAATGAATAAACTTCTGCATAAACTATGTCAAAAAGTTAATTTAATATTACTTCATGCACACACACACACAGAAATATTGAAATATATTGTATTGAAAGCATTTTATAATATGAGGCAGGTGAAAAAATTCCTCCACATTTTGCATTCCTATAAGGAAATTAGCTTCACTAGCTCTCATGTCCACTAAAGGTTTGGTCAACTTATTTACAGTGGCGATTTCAAGTTTAGGACATGTAAGTAGAAGTAATAACATATATCTAAATATATTTCACTCTTAAGAAAATTGTCCTCAATACAATAAGAGATTAAAATTCATAAACTGATGGATTTATGAGCTATTGTTTTTGTTGATAACTATTAAAAAAGACTGTAAGAGGGAGTTATGTATGTGCAATTATAAAATGTGTTCCCTGAAAGTAAGCTTCTAACCACCTGATTTGTAACTGTTATGAATATTCAAAAGTAATGTTTTACTAATAAAAAGATTCTATTATGACACCTTATTATGCCATGGATATAAAATTCAGTTTTTGTTTTAGCTTGTTGACTCATGAACATGTATTACAATGCTACTAAAAATGCAAAACTGATTTTACTGTTTTGGGCACAAATTTTAGTGTCACAAATGAACAATTATGTTTTAGGAAACTGTAGAGAATAAAACAGATAGGTTGAATTTTAAGATTTTAATTTAATTTTAAGTATAAGCGAAAAATAAAAACATAGCTGCATATTTTACCATAGGCAATGTGACCCAAACTTCATTTTCTGAGCCTAATTATCAAAAATATTAATAGTATACTGCACCTGAAACAATAAAGACTATGGCTGAAAGTTAATTCTTTTGGCTCAATTCTTTTGTGATTGCTGTTATTAGTTCACATTTTGTTTTTATGTCTTTATAATCTAACTTCAAGGTCTCTCTAAATATGCTCTATAGTATTTAAATCAGGTGACTGAGGTGGTGTTTTCAAAACCTGGAGACAGTTTCACACCTGTGGGTGAATATTAACGTCGCACTGTTCAGCTACGTGAGGACTTTTGGCAACAGACCTCGTAATTTTGAACCATTTGCAAGTGACACACCTGACATGGGACAACACCTGAGCTGGAACCACTCTCTCCTAGCTTCTACACTACACCAACGGGAGGACGTTTGAGCTCTCGACAGACTTTACGTGCATCGCTCTCCTACATGGTGGGTCTTCAGTGGTACTAGGCTCGAACTCATGACACGCCGGCCATGAATCCGTTACCTTGATTATTAGGCTACCGCAGCCATCATTTACACACCAGAGGCATACATTAAGAGCAGTGTGCTAGGACTCTTACCTTGATAAAATATGAAATCCTCCAACACCTAAATGTTGAGCAGATAATTTCAAGTTGTTAAAAATCTTACGACTTCTAATATCATCAATAAATATCAAACTGCCTAATCCTGAAGCTGACATGCACCCCTCCCCACACACAAGAATACCTCCACGATTTACTATTGCATTTAAATTCTTAGGATTAAGTTCCTTGTTTATTCTTCTTCACACAATTATATACCTGCTGGAGCCAAAAATGTTCTCTGTAAATAGGAAATTATTATAATATGTGCTGTTTATCATGGATTTAGGAAAAGGAAAGTCTAAGCTTTCTATTATTCATAATTACAAAAACTTTTTATTTAGCACAATGCTTGTGTAATCTGAGCACTCTTCGACCAATTTCAGATGAAATTTGGAAACAATAGTGAATTTTTCAGCTAATTCTATAAAACATTTTTCAAACTCAAACAATGACTTTTGATAAATTTAGTAACAATAAATCGAAGCTTGCGTTAAGTTAACTGTTTTACAAGTCCTTTTCTTGACTTAATTACGAGCCATATTTATAGAACAATTAAGAAATAAAATGTTTTAAAGAAGGCAAGCCAAGCTTAAAACGAAAGCTTTTTAATATGTCACTGCATTGCAGAAATTAAAAAAAGAAACGAGCCTTACAGTAGTCGCATATGATGTGTAACATCTGACATGTTATCGAGGTAAATACGCAATAGTAATTTATATCCTGAAAAAAATGAATCGGGTATGGTTGGAAATAAATTTCTATCGAATAATATATTGAAAACTTTCCAGAAACTCTAGGTCAAACTCAAATCCGGAAATAAACTTGAAAATTAATTTAACAAACAAATTCAATGCACTAAAAAATCAAATTGCCGAATTTCATACGGTAGCAGGAACATCCTCAACCCCACACACTGTAATTAACACGCCTTCTAAAAACACCAGTGATTCAAACCCCACAGAAACAAACTGCCACCCCCAACCATGTTGAAAATAACAAATCAATTTAGAACACACATGAAAACTCTAACTGATAAAATGCCCGCTATTCGTAGTAAGAAGATTGGTCAATACATAAAATTATACACGGACACGTTCGACCAATATTAGACACTCAATAACTTACTAGAAGACTTACACTTTCCATTTTACACAATCACACCTAAAAACGAACGACCTATAAAAGTTGTCATCAAGGGACACCCACGAGACACTAAAACAACGGACATTCACACCGACCTGATTGATCTGGGTTTCACCGTCAAACGATTGACACAAATACTAGGAAAAATCTCCAAACAACTCCTTCCTATTTTCACAATATCATTACCCAGAAATCTTGAAAATGCCAAATTTTTTTATCTTAAGACTTTAAGCTACCTTTCAAAAACTGTCGAGAACTTTGAAAGCAAAGGGGTGACCCAATGCTTTCAATGCCACCAGTTTAATCACACGGCAGACCACTGTCATCTAACACCCAGATGCCTGAAGTGCTGCAAGGAACACCAAAATAAGGAATGCCAGATCAAGAGGGTAGATAACACTCTAACACATTTGCACATATGACCAATTACTCAAAATGCCCCCTTTACCCCAAGCCCCGCACAAAGGCGCTCATTAAAATAAACTACACAAACATAAATAACAGTTTAGTCAGGTCAAACACTACATTCGCACAGATAGCACAAACAACTTTAAACTCAGATACCTCACAACAGATGGCACCACCTTCCGGACCAATACCTGCTACCATTCAGCTAATAACTCAGGCTAAAATAACCCCATTTCCCACCCAACAGCAAGGTAAGAGTACTAAAATGAATGTCTTAATTTAATAACTCAAACCTTCAGTGAACTATACAGGCCCTATCAGTATTAATCCAACAAATCAATATTATGAACTTCTCAGATTCCCCCCTCCAAAACTACAGTGAAAAATAAAGCCAACAAGAAGAAGGAACTTATAGCACTTTTCGAATTCTTACTAGATGAAGACGAAGATTAAATTAATTGCCCATTGTTCACCCTACAATAAATTATTTTCTTTTTCGAAAATTTCCCCTCCGTAATTTCATTAACATTCAACATTCTTCATACTCCCGACTCCCTCTCTCCTTAACCCCAGTGCAGCCAATCGAAAGGTTACTCACTCACTGCTTCTACCAATGACATTGCTCGCTTCAATCCATTCAAATTGCCTCTCCGTCACCTGCAGTGTGGACTTCGTTTTCTTTCCTGACCGCCATCTTAACAGAGCTGAGAACCATTCATCACGTCGCTGACAGCTTCACCAACCAGGAACACTCCTTCCAGTCGTTAGAGACTGTCCTGGATCCGTCAGCAATCATCAGACACAGATCCATCCGGATGCTACTTTCATATCATCATTGCCCCTTTTTGAACTATCTTTAAATGACTTTTAATTTACCGACATCCACGTTAAGGATTTGGATGCAATATCAGATATGGGACGGAGGGTTTTGATAAACCCATTTTCCCAAAGACACCCAGCGTATATAACTGAATCTTGTACACGAATTTCAGATTGATTAGAGATCTGGTGAGTTTGATGGCAAATACGCTCCGTATTGTTTGACATCTACTATCTTTGGATTTCACAGTAATCATTTGGTAGCAATAGCTAGTAGTCTCTATAGCTCTTTTCAGAGACGACAGAATAGGGCTAAGCCCATTTGCTCGTTCCTTCAATATTTATTTCTGGATTTTACTTTTTTCTACTATGGATCTGATTTTTGACAATTTTCTGTACATGGAACCACGGACGTCTACTAGACCTAGCACACCCACTCAGACTAAGATCTGTTCACGGCTGCAGTAACTTGCCAAGGAAGTGGACCAGTACTCAACATTCGTAAGAGGACAACAGTTCACCATCGATGCGCTGAAAGCCTCTGGAATTTACGACCCGGACAATCCCTGTGTGAAGGAGCTCCTCAACAGCCTCTACGAGTTCACAGATCTGCATCCTCAAGCGATAAGTGATTTCAGCTCTCTCTCCCCTTCTATCATTGATGGCTGCCCACATCATGATTTCCTCGCTAGCACTCCAATTACAACGATCTCAGATACTCAGAATAATAGTAATGATAATTTTAATATGGAAACCAAAGACTCTCTCCCAAATAAACATAAAGAAAAATCTGATCGCTTTACTACACCTCCTTCTAGCAAAATTAGTAAATTTAATGACATACAACCAAACTTTCAAATTAAGCTTGCAAATAGATTGAATGTTTTATCTCAGGAAACGGCAGAAAACCTCACTACTGACTCAGCTATCCGAAACACCGTAAATCCACCTCAACCTAATCAAAACACCTTAAATGCTCCCACACCTAACCAAAACACTCTAAATGCACCTAATCCTAACTATGTTCCATCACCACTTATATTAAGGTATCCGACTACGTTCGGAACCGTGATTTTAAAAAAGCGCATAAATGGATAATTTTCATGATAATTAGTGGCACAGATTAGAGTACATGTATAAAATTGTTTTAAGGACATTTTGACAAAAAAAAAATTATTTAAATACATTATTTTGGCAAAAAAATAACTTCGAATAATCTTTTTTCAAAATGTTCTCCTTTTATGAAAAATGCTTCTAAAATAATAATATATTTTGCTTATATAAAAACTTTTCCAGAGAATCTGAACCAGGATTTTTGAAAAATTCACCTTATTTTCAGAGTTACTACCAATTGAAATAATAATCTGGGTTTTTTTCTTAAAATCTTCCCCCTCTGTTGTCGTAAAACATGGATAAACCCACTTCTAAGTTATATATTTCAAAAATTCTATTTGAGCCTCTGTACAGAGGTCCGAGCTATATACAGGCAAAATATTATTATAATAGAAGCATTTTTAACAAAAGGAGAATATTTTGAAAAGGGGTCATTCTAGGTTCATTTTTTGTAAAAATATTGTACTTAAATAATTTTTTATTGTAATACTATTCTTAAAACAATTTTATATACATTTTCTATAATCTAAGTGACACTCAATATCATAAATATTATCCATTTATGCGCTTTTGCAAAATCACGGTCCCGCGAACGTAGTCGGATACCTTAAAAGAGCTCAAAACAAAATATTAATCTCAGATGCTACTGTATACTATATTATATGTTCTTCCGTCAGGTGAAAATATGTGAAGATTTCGGGCATTTGACGCGAACAGGCTACATATAGTTGGTCATGGGAAAATCATGGCTTTTCCAAATGTCTTCTGTCCAAACCCCTTCTGTCTGCAATGCTTGGCCTTGCGCTTTGTTAATAACAGCAAAACAGTTTGATTGGGAATTGAACTCGTTTGGATTGAAACGGTAGGTCAATAAGGATAGTTCAATTTCCAGGCATGATAATACTTTTCCCTTTCATGTGTGACACCTGTTAAAATAGTGGCACCAAGTATATTTTGCATCAATTTTGTGATCCAAAGCTTCGTTCCGTTACATAGTCAAGGAGCATCGAGATTTTGCATAAGCATAACTGGTGCATTTAGTTTTAACTAAAGTTTATGTGAGGTTCAAGCGAATTTAAGAACTGTGAGATATGAAATACTTTGTCCTGTATCCATTATTGTACATTCATTAATAAATATTCCTTCATTTCCCCCCGCACATTGTTTAAATTTTCAGTGTTGATTTTATTGACGTCTTTGTTAGGCGCCAATATTGATCTTTGCGCACAACACCTGATTACAATTTAAAATTTGTTGCAAGCCCGGGTAAATTTGAGCAATAAGATCTACATCATATTTTCTAGTAAATTACAAAATTTTCTGAAAAGTAAAATATAACATCCAGTGTGGCGAGAGGAGAGAGGTGTACGAAAACGAAAATTCAAGAATCACAAATAGATGCGTTTTCAATACAATGTTTATAATGAGGGACGTTTGGTCCCGCTGATTACGAGGAAAAAGCGACCCTCTCTCCTAAACAACAATAAGTGGACTGCCTCTAGCGAGGCTTTTCCAGTAACCTTTTTGGCATATTGGCGATCTCAACAAAGCCGAGCTCGCCAACATCCCGCCGGGCCTTGAAATATACATTTCAAACCGATAATACATTTACATAAATTTTGTACGGAGGGTATAACACAACATACATAGTAAGAACTAAAATATAATCAACAATAAAAAGGATAAGAATTAAAAATACAATCGAAATCAAAGCAATAGTAATTATTACAGTAAAATCAATAATCAAAGGAAATAAAATTTTTTTTTTCAATATTTACATTACGCAATAAGAAATTTTTGAAATAGGTCTTTTAACTAAGTTACCATTTGCTAATTTAAGTTGAACAACTCTACTTTTGCCATCAGTACCTGGGTATGTTTGAACAATTTTTCCTATGATCCAATGAGCTATGGGAAGATTATCTTCCTTTAAAAATACAAATGTATTAATTTTTATATTAGATTGATCAAATTGTCATTTACTACGGGCTTGCAAATTATTCAAATAATCTTTTTTCCATGACTTTCAAATATTTTGAACAATTTTAGTAATTTTTCTATATTTATCAAGTTTATTAGTATTGACAGAACATAAATCTGGTTCAACAATAGCATTAAGTGCACGCCCGATGAGAAAGTAACCAGGTGTAAGAACTTCAAAGTTTTCAATTTCAGCAGAACGTGGAATAAGAGGTCTAGAATTTAGAATTCCCTCTATTTGAACAGTTATTGTAAGGAATTCTTCTAGAGTCAAAGCTAATTTACCAATAATTCTTTTTGCATGAAATTTAAAAGACTTGACTCCAGCTTCCCAAACTCCTCCGAAATTGAGAGATTTGCGTGATATAAATTTCCAATATACTCCTTCAGTGGATAGAAAACTAGGCACTTTCTCATCTGGTGGCATTACAAGATTATGCAATTTTCTTAAGTCTTTAGAGGCAGTAACAAAATTTGTGTGTCATTATCAGAAACTATACTTGCACATTTACCACGACGAGAGAAAAAACGTTTTGAAGTAGCAATGAGAGCATCTGAATTTAACTCAGTCACAATTTCTAAGTGAATCGCACGAGTTGCGAGACATACAAACACAGCAACATAAATTGTATTTAAAATCCCTTTATACGTTGATTTTTAAAGTTAACAAAAAAGGGTCTACAAAAATCTATACCGGTATGGTAAGAAAGAAATGTTTACTTTACTCTTTCTTTAGGTAAATTACCCATGATTTGACTGATTAAAATTGGTTTGTTTTTTAAACAAATTACACAATTACGCACGATTTGTCTACACCAGCGCTTCTCAAACTGTGGGGCACGCCCCCTAGGGGGCATGATACCCCTAGAAGGGGGGCGCGAGCATATTGAAAAGTCAAAAAAAAAAGATTATTTCCAAAAATTATTAATCTTTTGAAAGTAGAACAAACAAAATACTTTCTGTCATAATGAAAAAAATATATATATATTTACACTGATATAATACACTCATAAATGTTTCAGTATTGCACAATGTGTGAACTTTTTAATTATCTTAACAATACTAAGTTAAGAACAAGTTTAATAATTACCAGTGTCCGCATCGGTTGGTCATAAATTATACGCAAAAATCAACACTTATCTGGATCATTTTTGTACGGCTTATAATTAATCCCTTAACTGCAGGTTAAAAAGTTACGCGATTCACTCCCCAATGCCACCGTTTTGCACGTATGTACGCATATGTGGTGTATTTCGGGGGAGGAAGAAAAGGAAAATAAGAAAATCCACTGAAGTAAATAAATCCTCTCTTCTCAAACAATGTTAAGGTTCTTTTATTGCATTCCAAAGTCTTCGGAATAATTTTATGGATACTAGTGAACATATTTCGGAAAGACGTTTATATACGCTGGTGGCGAAGAGGTTAAAGTCATTTTGTAGCTTTAGCGTTAAAGTATCGTATTATCGAATTCAATACATCGTTATTGTATGGAAGGGGGTGCGATGAAAATTGTGATTGAATATTGGGTCGCAAGTATTTAAAGTTTGAGAAGCACTGGTCTACACTGATTTCTGCCGTTAATCGTCCAAAATTGCTGCCTTAAAAGATGAAGCAGAGTATTTGGTTCTACGTGCAAGAATTTTTTATGAAAATAATCTAAGATTAATAAAGTAAGTTTACGGCATTTTGGTAATATTATGGGATGTTTAGCATTCTCACTTAATTCAGAATTAATTAATCTACCCCCAACTCGCAAAATTTGATTTTCATCTAAAATAGGGTTTAAAGATTTTAACTTACTTTGCGGTGGTATATTATTACCCAATCTCAAGGCTTTTAGTTCTGCGTTGAATTTCTGAGTTTGAGACTGTTGTACTAAAGCATCACGAGCATGATTTGGTTCTCTACTAGTTAAAAAGATATCATCTACATTCTTTTTTTGTAGCTTCTGCAGGAACCTAAGCAAAAAACTTAAAATTCTAATGAATTTCATATAGTTATTAGAAAGTTTATACAAGTCATCAAAAAAGTCAATCATTGTTGATTGGACAAAAGTGTTCATAATAGGCTTTAGTTCGTTCATATAACTAGGATCAGTGTTTGAACAGTCCCAATTATTCAAAAAGTCGACATCTCTATGAAGAAAATCTGGACCACACCACCAAATGTTATTTCCATTCAGATCATGTATAGACAGACCTCTTGATAATGGATCAGCTGGGTTCTCTTTCGAGTTGATGAGAGGCCATTCAAATTTGCTGGTAAGATCCGTTATTTGAATCACTCTATTTGCAACGAAACATTTTAAACGATGGGGTTGGGTCCTTATCCATGATAGCACAATAGAAGAATCTGTATACAGGTGCACTGCATCGATAGTCATTTGCATTGCCTCTAGAGCCTTGTTTACAAGTTTCGACAATAATACAGCTTCTAAAAGTTCCAAGCGTGGAAGTGTAACACATTTTACAGGTGCTACTCTCGATTTGCTGCATAACAAATGAACACTAAAATTTCCAAAACAATCTTTGCAACGAACATAAACACAAGCGCCATATTTTTTCCGATGAGTCTGAGAATCCATGAATTTCTACTAGTGTATTATTCTGTTGAATGATGCGACGAGGAATGTTCAAGTGCTCGATATTTTGTAAATTACGAATGAAGTTTTCAAATTCACTTTTTTCTTTGTCAGGAACTACCGCATCCCAAGAAAGTCCTAGCAACCATAATTTCTGCATGAATACTTTAGCCGTTACTATGATAGGACCAACTAGACCTAAAGGATCATACAGCTTAACAATAAATTACAACATTGTTCTTTTCGTAAAGGTTGAGGGAACATCTTTGTTATTTAATGTGAAATGAGAACAGTCCTTTTTAGGATTCCGAGACAATTCTAATGCTTTCACATGTATGATCATCATTTCCTACTACATGTTCTCGATCATCAGTTGATACTTTCGAAAGGAGATGACAACTATTAGAACACCACTTGTATAGAGGCATTCCACAAGCATTCATCATTCCCATTAATTGCTGCTGGATCTTAATGGCTGTTTCCAAATCTGGTGCACCGCTAAGAACATCATCGACATAAAATCATTTTAACTATAGGTGATGCTAAAGGAAAATTTTGTTTTTCATCTTCTGACAACTGAAGAAGGGTTCGGGTGGCCAGGAATGGAGCACAGGTCACTGTTGTTAAACGATAAGTTTTCAAAGGAGAATCAACAGAGAAGTTTTCCAAACAATTCTCAATAAATCTTGTTGTGTAGGATGAATCTTCACCTGCTTGTACACCCTTTTCACATCAGCTGAAAATGCAATGATGTCCTTACGAAATCTAAGAAGTGTACACCCACAGTTCATTTTGAACAGTTCCACCTCTTAGCAAAGTATCATTCAACGATATACCATTCGAAGTTTTGGCAGACGCATTAAATACCACTCGTAATTTAGTTGTACTTTTGTCAGGTCTTGGCACAGCTTGATGAGGAATGTAATAAGCAACATCTACACATGCAGAATGATTTACAAACGACGATTGATTTATTTTTTCCGTTATGGGTTGTGTATATTGTTTCGATGCAATAAGGAATGATATTTGCGATTACAAAACGAGCATTTCGATTTTGATGTGCAGTTAAATAGATTATGTGTTGGATTCAAACAATTTAGGCACAGGTTGTTTAACTTACACAAATCGAAACGTTCAGATATTTCCATTTTTAAAAACACTTGACATTTATACAAAGAATGATTTTCTTCACAAATTATACAATATTGAGGCAGATTTTAATAAAAAGTTTTTTGACTTGTAGGATGGAAAATTATTTCTTCCGTTATTATTAGAGTCAAAACACACACGTGATTTAAGTTTTCTAAGATTTGATACATTTTTTCGAAAAAATTTTAAAAATGTGTCCCAATCAGGTGCATCATGCGAGCCAACGATTAATTGAAATTGCCTATGAGTCTCTTTATCTAATTTTACACAAATTAAATGTATCAACAAAATATCAACTAAGTTATCACTTTCAAATTTTAATGCCTCTAAAGAGCGAATATTCCTCTGCAAGGTATCTATTAACAGACGAATTTCGGCAGGGTTTTTCTTTTACTAATGGTTTATAATTTATTATGCTTTGGATATGGCTATCAACTATAAGTTTAGTATTTACGTAGCGAAGGGTAAGAGCTTTAAACAAGGAATCATAAGTATCATTCGGTGACTGCACTTGCTTTGCAGCACCTTTAAGCGAAGCATTTAAATAAAACAATTTTTGAGAATCCGATAACTTGGGATTATTTTGTACTAAATATTATGAAATTGACTTTTAAAAGAACTCCCATTACTAAATTGTCCATTGAATTGTGGTAGCGGAATTTAAGGAAGCCGAACATTATTTGCATTCTCTGTGAACTATTATTGTCTTCTTTAAATTTATTAGCTTCAGTAAATTTAAAAAGTAGCAATTTTCCACTAACCTGGAATTCTTGAATATCTTCATCTGTTTTGCTTAATAGGGGCTCCACATCCTTAAATTCCTCATCGTTATCAATTTCGAAATATGCCTGTTTGATGCTTTCAAATTTTTCTTTAATTTCCAGTAGAGGGGTCAATACTGTGCTGTTCCAATTTCGTTAGATTCTCTAGTGGTTTCGACGATAGTTTTGTTAGTTGGACGAGTATATTGCCCATTTTACGATTCAGTGCTTTAATCGAAGACATATTCAAATACTAGTTCTAAATTATTTAACTACTAGTCTTCTTCGGCTACGATGTGACCAAAAAATGTGGCGAGAGGAGAGAGGTGTACGAAAACGAAAATTCAAGAATGACAAATAGATGCGTTTTCACACACACAATCCAATGTTTATTATGGTGGACGTTTGGTCCTTTCTGATTACGAAGAAAAAGCAACCCTCTAAGCAACAATAAGTGGACTGCCTCTAGCGAGGCTTTTCCAGTAACCGTTTTGGCATATTGGCGATCTCAAGAAAGCCGAGCTCGCCAACGTCCAGCATTTACGTCCAAACAACCATCTCCGATTTTATATTGCGTCTCTGCATAATGTTCCGAGTCTACGTCATTATGAAGATGCACTCATGTTCGTTTTCAGACTGAATTTTTCCATTTTTGCCCATAAGCTTGATGATTTCATACAGACTCTGATTTCATCTGTCGGTGTACTCCTCTAAATTAATCGGGGAGATCCGACTCCCCGATTAAATTAGTACCCCTTGGAGAGTTGGTAGGAAATCACCAGCGAATAAAACTAATATTCCCCCCAAAATATCTGTACTATCACGTAAATCCTGAAGAGTCCGATTTAATGCTTCTTTGGTGAAGGTAAAATGGGTTGGAGAAAGACGTTAAATATCAGTGCGTGTTCAGAAGGTTGCTTATTGTTTAAACGAAGTTCCACAAATCATGAGAGAGTAAATTGACTTTAATGTTGCTTTTTAATAGATAAAATGTATGAGATACATTGTAACACGATGTTCTACAGAAAAGGTACACAATATGGCATGGAAATAATTGTTGCCAAATGATAACAAAGAAATTAAGAGTTAAACTAGTTCTCTTCAGTTCATGTAGCCACACTTCTATAGCTTTCTTGTGAGACATCGTACTTTCATCCCACACTAAAAGTTCAGATTGTCGAAGCATCCTGCCTCTCGAGAGCTATTTTTGGCTGAAATTGCAGATGGGTGAATCTTCATGTGCAAGATTCATCGGTAAATTTAAAACGAAAGTGCAGTACGACCACCGGTCAGTAGTGTCGCTGCTATACAGGAAAAAAACACAGCAATACAATCTTCTGGTTTTTTCTGACTGACATTAATAAGTATAGCAAAAGCTTTTTTCCGGTTTCTCCATGGGTGTCGCGAAATAAGAGTGCACCACTGCCGGATTTTATTTTACGTAAAACTAGATGGAAAACACGACTTTGTTCTGGAGTTTATTGAGGGATTAATTCTGTTACTTGAAGTTGCAATGCTATGAAATCGTAGCCTAATTCTCCAACAATTTCATTATCGAAATAATTTCCCGCGACTCGTCTGGGCTAATATTAAAAAAAGTAGTTTCTTCCCAACCATTGAAAAAGGGCTTTTTTCAATATTTTAGTTTTGGGGTAGTTGCATGAAAGGTTTATCTGATTTTTTGTCAGTCGCCCAAAATATCTTTCCCATGTATTTTTTGACTTATTCGGGTTTTAAAGGATTAGAAAGCCCGCAAGAAAAAAGTTTTTAAATTGCCAAATTTTTATTTGATGGCATTGTATGGCTTCCTCCATAGTAATATGTAGTTATCTTTCATAGTAATACCCTTTAAAAATATCTAGGTTCAGTATAGGGGAAAAATTTTCAAAAATAAAGGGCCTTACATTGGGAATTAGTTTTTTTAAAAAAAATTTAAAAGTATTAAATATTCGATGATAAATTTTTTTTGAAACTGTCATTAATACCCTAGAGTAAATATCAGCAATTTGCTAAAAAATTTTTTGTTGCTTCTTTTAAAAAGTTTAGGAAAAATTTTCTTTAAAAGGCCCGGAATATAGAATTTTTTGCCAACCCTTGGGGTATTTCTCAAAAGTTTTATATTTAACCCTTTTATCCCATTTATTTTTTTATTCAAATTTGTGTAGAATTATATTTTTAAAGTTAGTTAAACCAAAAAACAAAAAAAATTTTTTTAAAATAAAAAATCTACCGTCCTCAATTAAACGGGGGGGATAAAATTGGCACTTTAAAAGGTTTTAGAGCCTTCAATATGAAAAACTATTTCCAATACAAAATTTTTTTTTTTATTTAAAATACTTTCTAGTTTTTTAAATATTTCACTTTTCATTTAAATTTCACTAATTTTTGGAAAGGTCCGAAGCCTGACAAAGCGTTTTGTCACATTTGCCCAGTATGTTTTTTGGGGTTTCCTTTTACCCTATTTTGAAACGACGTTGTTTTTGGTTTAGTAAAAATGACCAACACATCTTTTCGGGAATTTATTTCCCCAAAAGTCAGTCAAGATTTAGGTCTACCTTTTGTTCTTATCACAGTTTTTAGAAAAAGTTTTTACAGCCTGGGAAATCCTTCGTTTCGGACCATCTTGTTAGAATTTTGGAATTACCGCCATATCCAGTGAGCGTATAAAAAGTGGCAAGCACTACTTTTTCCTACGAGTAAATTTAGTGTTCAACCAACCAATCGTAGGGATCCACATCACCCATATGTTTGTTGTAAGAATTTATCAAATTCAGCATCTTCCCGTTAATTTTTTATCTTTTTTCCTTTTAATCACCTCCAAATTCCAAAATTTTATTGAGCATGGAAATAAATGTTTAACTTTGAAGGATCGATCCTGACATACTATTTTTTGTCCAAAAGTGTAAATAGGAAGGGGTTCGGGGGTTACATTTTTTATAGAGTAATGCCAAGGTCTCGAGTCTGACCAAAATCACGTTCACAAGTATTTTGAAAATAGTTGAAGAAAGTTCCCATAAAAAACACTATTTCATCAGCAGTGGTCAAGAACGTTTATTTTTTTTTCGCGATATCGTATGTTTCTTTTTTAAAAGGTTTTTAAACTTTACTGAATAAAAAAATCTTTAAAAAAACTCTGGGAGTTTTTTTTTTTCCAATGAGTTTTCAGTAGTCAGCCTGTGGTTTTCATTTTGATAATGCGGTGGTTTATTCTTTATCCAAAATGACTGATATCTTTTAGCTTTTTCGCTCTTGTTCTTTAAATATAGGGGGGTGGTTCAAGGGAAGCCATTCCACACACACAGGAACATCTTTTATAATATAACTCAGCAGTATTTACTTCATTATCATCCCCTTCATCTTCGTCAGTTAGTTCACTGGCATCTGGTAACACAGCAATAATTGCTAGTAATGTAGCACAATTTCAATACGCTCTCATCTGAATCTAAACTATTTATTAATTCTAATGTTTCCTTTAACTTCAGAAACTTTTGCACTGATATAACTAAGCAGGGATGAAACACTAAAAACGAAATTATTATTTTTTTTACCCTTTATTGTAAAGTGAGAAAAAACGCTTCAACTGCATGCGTATCGCCCCACTATGCTATTTCGGGGACAGTTAAGAAATATATATATATAGTTTGCAAAAACTCTCTTACCTCAGATCAATATCGCTCTAACTGACCTCCAAGATTGTAACGAAAGAGTACTATCACATAAAAAATGCCCAGCCAAGTGTCCAAAATAAATTGAAAAGAATTCTACAACCCCAAAGAGATGATACAAACTGCGCCCGTGTAGTTGTTTCTTTCGTTTTGCAAGGGAGTAGAATTACGCCTGTCGTTTGCCTTGGTCTTGAGCACCATACAGGTGACAGTACGAATTATCTCGACGAAATTCCCCGGAGGGACGATAGATGGTGACACCACCTATCTCCACCTCCACAATTTAGGAATGGAATTGAAGGGCAGGGAAATATTCTCCAGTCCCCTTGCACTCATGATTCAGTTCACAAGACTTTCGGACCCACTAATTTAACGAGCACGTACTCCGTGTGTATTCGGAGGATGTTTGGTGGCATCGGGCAACGAACCCAGGCCTTCCGGTATGGAGTCCGATCCTCTAACCACTAGGCTACCCACGGCACCCGTAAATGCGGTGAAAATTTCCAGAGGAAGGGGGAGGCACATAACTCACGCTGGAAGAAGCTAATACATGGATGGGTGGATGACCTGTGTACCTACCTCTTTCGAGCTATAACCTCACATAGTTAGGATTTTGAGTGACTAATATATTGACTGTTGCCCTTTGTTAAAAGAAGCTAATACATATCCCTACATGTACTAACTGTCCACATATTCCCAACATAAAAATAATTATTTCCACATGATATTTTTCAGCTGTCCTCTAAATAGGACAATAAATGTTTGACATTTTATAAAAAAAACCATTTAAAAAATTGCTTTTTGTAAAGATATTAAAGAACACTGTTTCAGTTCAAATGTGAGAAAATTATTATTAAAATTTCCGGTATTGACAAAATGCGTAATCTTGTACCAACTTGGCAGGGAGTAAGCAACGCCCCGCGGTTTTATCCCCGTAGTTCCCGTAGGAATACGGTGATAAAATATACCCTATGTTACCCGCTAATATCGTAGCTTTCCATTGGTGAAAGAATTTTTAAAATCGGTCTAGCCACGCGCGTTTCAGATATTAGCCGAAACTAACACACAAACAAAAATTTCAAAAATTGATTTTTTGATATAAGTACCGTATATGCTTTTAAATGCATTTAGTAAAACCTGTTACTAGTTCGAAATTACAAGCAGACACTTCAATTTTATTTATTTGTATAGATAAAAACGTATCTTCTGCAACTGTTACCATCTTGACAACTAGCGCCATCTATTTAAAATAAATGGATGAAATCATTTTTATAACTTTGTTAATATTTGGCTCGTCTCGTTTTTGATGAATGAATATTTGCCACTTTTAAAATTTATACGCTTATTGTAAGGGAATTTTCTCAATTTTAATTATGCTACAATAGCAATAAATATAATTAGTAGTAATAATATTTACAGCAAATGCGTTTTTATTAATATGCACGTATAACGTAGCGTGGCAGTGGAGATCTTGAATGCTGTGAGTTGACCGTCGAGTTAGCCGATGGCCATTCTTCACAGACCGTCACAAATGTGGTTGGCAATTCTGGAAAATGACTAGAAAATGTTTACACTAAAATTGAAACACAATACGGGATAAATAAAAATAAACTACTTTACAGCCCGAGAACACTCTGCCTGCTCTTTTTATATTCTGATTCAATATCCATAACTTATTTGTATGAAGGTCTTTTCCTCTGTCTCAGCCATCAAAACGCTGTACCGATTTTAGATTAAAATAATATTGCAGTTCTTCACAAATTTTTTTTTCTGAATGAAGGAATTTGACATTGATGCTGAGATTGATGGCAAAAATGTATGTGTTTTTGTATTTGAAATGAATTACCCTTGGATAAAAAAAAATGATTTAAAATACAGTGAACAGGTAGAAAATGGCAGTAAAATTGATGAAATTTGGATATAGGACTTCGTATATAACCTATTCGCAGTCGAAAAAAAGTGACAGTATGTAAGAACAGCGCCATCTATTCATTACTTCTGGTTTATTTACTATGTGCTGCCGTATCTCCAACCTTGGAATATTGGAAATATGCTCACAAAATCCTAAATATTTAAGTCATCTGCTTGATTCAAGTTTTTTCTCAATGAATTTTCTCTCGCGTAAACATTAGAATGCTATCCTAGACCCAGAAGGGAATAAAAGAGAAGATAAATCTGTACAAAGTAATTATAAAAACCATGTTATATGTCAATTCAGTGGTTCATACAATTGATGAGTATTTTAAGTAATGTTATGAGTCAAATATCGAAGATTTTGTATTTAAAAAAAAATCCCTCGCTTATCGACATTAAAAAAAAAGTACCTACAACACCAGCATTTTTGTTCATTGGTAATATTTAGATATTTTAACATTCTCTGCAACAGTAGACTTAATCACAAAGCTTTACCTTTTGCTACTGTTGTAGGTACTGGTTACTCGAACCGGTGAATCTGAAAGTAATTCGTACGTGAAATCCGACGTATAACGCTCACTCTTAACACAAAACATTAGTTTGAAATTTACGGGTACGTGTTATACGCCCGGTATAAAAATGATAACATCAAAAAAAGACATGAGAGCGTAAGAAAAATTAAACTTCTACACAGATCTGAATACTATATATTTGGAAGAAATGACATATTCCTCTAATGAAGTTAAAGTGTTCTGATTCTAATAGTGTACTGTTTTTTCAAAATCCTGGGATAATAACTCGAATAAATGACTTAAAAACATAAGAGCATTGTTCACGCATACTTCTAATTCCTTTGTAAAAAAAAGAGGGTGCACGTTATACGGCGAATATACCTTATAATTAAAAAATACAGCTTGAAAGTACGGGTGAGCGCTACACGCCGGATTTAACGGTAATTGGAATGACTCATTATTCGGCTATAGATTAAAAAGTAATAAATGGAAGGCTGTCTTAAACGTATCGAAACCGTCAACGTGTGTGAGAATAGGGAAATTTCTGAAAATTAAATAAATGAATAAGTAGCGTTTATATATATATATATATGTAAAAAGTATACTAAACGTTTCAAAGATTTCGTAATCTTAATCGCGCTATTTTTGCTAGCGGTAAGAAATTCTTATATTAATTTGACAGTATTACGCATTTTAAAAAGATATATCTTAATTTTTTCTGATTTCTCAAATAAATTTCTTTCATTTAACTTAATGTATTCTATTATATAAATTTAAGTTCTCATATTAAATTTAAAGTATATTTTTCTTGTTATAATGGGGGAAGTTTCAATAGCATCAAAGTCACTCAACTTTACAGGTTGGAGGTTAGGACTGCGAAACAGTGGCGTACACTCTCTGTACAGTTTTCAACAAATTTAAAACTACTTATCTTGCTTTTATACATTATTTTATCCACGGTATTATTTTCCATAAAATACAATTATTTTTTAAAAGAAAATCGTATTTTCTATTAGGTTGGGTTCTGGATGAATCAAAATACTTTTTTGCAATGAGTATATTTTAATAAATGATTATTCTAATTTCTGTTTAGATTTTGCAACCTAGTTTTTTTTTTTTTTCAATATTTCCATTTAATCGCTGAAAATTACGAGAATTTAATTACTGTAAGGAAAATTATTTATTAATTATTGTTATCAGAGAAACATTCTGTGTTCTTTTTTTATAAATGTATTCTAGAAAAAGTCAAATTTATTTCTGCTATATATAAAAAAATGGGATGAAAAATCCTTTAATTATAAGAAAAAAATTCTTGATTTGTTTTGTTTCTTTTTTTTTAACATTATTATCTTTTTCTATTTTGTGAATGTTTAAAAACTAGTTTTTTTTATATTTCTTAAAATTTGACTTTTTTTTTAAATTTAAATTATGTTTTAAAATAGATATTTGTTAATGGATGCCCAACATGCATTTTCAATGTGCAGCTGAGCAATTACCTATAATTATAGTGTTTTGTGTTTTATTATTTTTTTAAGGGGAAAAATGAAGGAAGTGCAGTCTTTTTGTATGGTTATTTTCATATTACATATTAATAAGTTTCTGTATTTGTTTATTTGTTGTATATTTGTTTTACCTCAATTATTCATATTCTGTACTGATATTGCATGTACAGGTGCTAATTTGATATCGGGAGTAGTAGTGCCAAGTTGTTGTTTATGTTCACCAAGATGGGCGATATTACAATATGGTTACCTTAATACTTTTATCGTCTGTCGATGTGGTTGCCATGGGGATAACGAATATTCGAAATAATTTTATTGGTTTTTTTCGGGCGGTAACCCTATTAATTTCTCAGACGATTTTTTAATTGCTCCTTTAAAAATTTAACCATTTTCAGAATAATTGTTCATTGTTTTCGCGTCTTCTGTTTTATATTGAGCTATTTTCGAATATGGATATTTCTAAAATGAGAGAGTACTAGAATATTTTTTTCTTAAAAGAATAAGTGTTGCGCTTTTAGTTATCACTATAAATCGTTTATTTTCGTTTTAAAAAAAAGATTTTTTTTTTTTTTTTTTGTTCTTGTTTGATGAAATTCGTTGAAGGAACTTTGGGGCTTTCATATTCAACTTTCATTTCTTTGTAATTAAAATTCTTAATTAATTTTAACATACATTATGTAAATTTTATTCATAATGAAAAAATCAATTATTACTGTGTAATAATCATATAATATTCGTTTTTAATTTTTTTTTTAGTTTTTTATTTATAAATATTTTAAATATTTTCATTATTTATTTATAACAAATTATTTTTTTTTTTTTATAATTATTATTGTTATTTATTTATAATTTTTATCTTTTTTATTTATAACTTTTTCCCTTGTTGTTTATTTATACCCATTTTTTATTTTTTTTTTATTTATATTTAAATGAAATACGAGTTTTTTGGAAATTTTTTTTAATTTTTTTTAAAATTTTTCGCCCAATTATTCTTTTTAAAAAAATTACTAGTTAATTATATTAAAAATGATTATTATTTCTAATAATTTGTGTTTAAATCGTTTTTTAAAATTTATTATATATAATTATGATGAAATAATTTTTATAAGATTATATTATATCCCGCTTAAAAATACTATTATTAGACATGTTATTTTTTATTTACCTTATTTTTTATGCATTTTTTTATTTTTTGATCTGGGGATTTTCCCCAAATTTTTTTCCCATACTTTTTTTTGAAATACATTTCAATGTATTTCAAAAACAATTTTTTTAAAATTATTGTGTATCCAAAATTTACCGCTAGGCCAAAATATTTGGATTTCATTCCAGCAACAAGAACCCTTTTTTGGGCCCCATTACCCCCGATACCCCAAATTTTTTTTTGAATCAAATACACAATATCGCAACAGATAGAAAACGAGGGAAACTGTGCTATGCAGTCCATTGGTTTGGGAGCAACCCGGGGGCCCCGGATAACCCGACAAAATTAAGTTTTTTTTGAATCCACCAGCCAAAGGGGGCCTGAAATGTTTTTTGAAATTTAAGCACCTTTTGCAATGATTAAAAGAAAGGGAAAAAGAAGATATTTAGATAAAAAACTCCCGGTCTTTTTTTGACTTATTTTTAAATATTGAAATTAATCTCTTATAAATAGTGTCGTAACATACACCCTTGCACCCGGAGGGGGGGGAAAATTGGGAGTGTCAAAATTACGTGTTTCGGCTTGAGGCCCTAATATTCTCCGTTACACCACTGCTTATAAATGAAAATTCCTTTATCTTTTTATTTAATAGATTTGTTTCCAAAATTTTAAATATATCTTATTTGGAGGGGGAACCAGTGGGGGCAAAACCTTGATTTTTAAAAGGGCTTAAGGTCTTGAGGGTGCCCAAAAGTTTTACGACAGAACCTTTTTTGGGCTTTGGGGCACAAAATCTGGGGTTTTAGGGGGGAATATTCTCCATTACGCCACCCGTATTTTCATCCTTGGTATTTTTTTCCCCCAGATTTGAAATTCTTAAATATCATTTCAAATCCTTTTAACCCAAAAACAAAAATCAATGATTTTTTAACAAATTTTTGTATGTTAAAAAACATTTTATGGTTTCCCCGATATTTTAATTCAATGCTGCAAAATAATACATTTAAATTAAGAAACAAGTAATGTTACTCAGGTACATGTAAATGTCTGTTACAAAACTTTCAAATGTAAAAATGAATTTATCTTACTTTACATTGCACAGTTTCCCAAAAAACTTTTCTAAATTTTGGGGAAAACCCAAATACAGAAAAATATGTATCAACTGCAAATCAAATAAAAAAACGTTTGGGAATAAGTCAATAAAATTTAGGGGTATAAAATGTAAGTTTTAATTTGTAAGAATATGTTGTTTTTTTTTTTTTTTATTTGGATTTGAATGCAAGGAATGTATTAAAAAATTACCTCACATTATGTTCTTGTTTCAAATTTCAAATAATAAAAATATAGAATATAATTTTTAAGAATTTTTTTTTTTTTTTATTAGACTCTTAAGTTCATTTTAATTTGATAAATTTTTTTATTGCATTTGTTTTTTTTTATTGTACAATAAATATTTTTTTCAAAATTATTATATATAACCCATGCGAATGCGATGTACTTATAAATTATATTTTATGAATATTTGTTAGGAGGATTTTGTATTGCATTCACATAATTTTTTTAGCTTTTATTTAATTGAAATGAGAAGGGGTTCAAGTGTAAAAGGGGGGGCACTTTGAATTTAGCGTTTTTTTTCGTTTCGTTTTTTTCAAATGTCAGGAAATATCGAATTCATTCTAAAATAAATAATAAAAATTTAAAAAAAGTACCTTGGCGCCCGGGTTTTTAGTCCCCAAAAAAAGACTGCGCCGGCCCCCTATACACATTGCCCCTTTCATTCACAATTAAAAAAAAAGAATAACGTAAGATTAGGCGGTGAAAAATCAAGTGTCTTATTCGTTTGGGGCTCGTAAAAATTAAATTCCAAGTACACACAATCAAAACTTAGGTGCCTCGGGAGGAAACTTTTAACTTCAATTTTTACTTTGGTTTTATGCCCATATGGTGCACTAAAAAATAATACCAGCTCCTGGAGAATGTACTACATCTGCAAAGGTAAAAATATCAATCCGCCCCATTAGGGAAAAAAAGATTTTTTGAGGTTATGACTATTACGAGGGGGGGGGAGAGAAAATACGCGTTAGAAGTTAATGAAAACTTTTAAAAATAAAAATTATATCAATCAGTTTACATAGAAAGATATTTTAATTTTCGGGGGTAAAAGTTAAAATCTACAATTTTTGATAATCATTTATTTGAATTTTAAATTTTGATAATAGCTCTGAGTTTGGTTAATGCACACTATAAGTAATTTCCAAGATTTTTTTTTCACTCATATTTTTCTTAGTTTAAAATGTATATGATAAAGAAGTAGATTACTGGGTAAATCAGTGACATAACCATTACTACGAAGTTGAAGCCAAACAATTCTCTACCCCGAAAAAAAAACTCCATTATTAAATAAATATTTATAATATAACATTAACCCCTCCCCCCGGAAAAAATTTTCTTCGATTCCCGTAATAACGCTGTGGTGTGATTTTTGAGGTGGGCTGCCTTGACATCCTCAGTTGGATCCTACCTTGGGAGAGGATCACGTGGTGGTTTTTGGCGATTTTTTCAACCCAAAGGCATTTTCTTTCAACACCGTCTATCAGTATCTATATTCCTATAGTTTTCGTTGTTGTTTTTGTTGCACGCCCCATTGGTCAGGTGCAAGACCAGGCCCCATGACGTCGTACACTTTCAGAAAGTCTAACACCAGCAAGGGATCGTCTTCTAGATCCTGTTTTGGAGAGCCCTAGGCATTCGAGGATGTGAACAGGCGAAGCCGGCTCAGAATAACAGTTCGTGCACATCTGAAAGCTCTTACATCCTTCGGAAAATTTCATTGTTTTGATATGGCCACTTCGAAAGTGGGCTAGAAGAGTTTGGTCCTGTCTTGTAAAACCGTGAGCCAGAGAGCCTCCAGGACGAGAACACTGATACCAATAGTGCTCTGGGGGGTGGGTAATCCAAGCTGTCTTATTCTGGTGCTTTGTTCTAGAGAAAATCTCCAAAAAGGTGAGGGTGCTGACGGCTCTGGTACCTCGCAAGCGTCAGCCTTGCCAAAGTTCACAAAACTCATTTCCCTCTAGATCTATATGGGGGGAATCCCCCCAGATAATTTGATGCGATGTGGAAGATGTTTTAACTTGGAGAGAATTGACACTAACATTATCTCTCACACTTTGCCAATTTGGGCCGGCTGTATTGCACTTCTACTATCAGACAGTATCCAAATCTCTTTTCCATTTGGAAGAGAGGCAAGAGAACCAAGGGCCTCATCAATGGCTATTAGCTCAGTGCGAAAAACCGAGCAACCGTCTGGGTTTCTCCTCTGGATTCTTAAGATATGGTTTTGCGATTTGATGTAAATTCCGCTGCCAGATCGATAATAATTTTTCGTTTTTGGTATTAATATTTATAATTATTTTTACATGAATATGAATAATTTCTAATCAGTTTTTATACAAATACTAGATGCAATTCTTGCGATAAAAATATATTAATATCGCGGGCCTCATAAAGACAAATATTAAAAATTCTACTCAATTTCATGAGCGATAAGGACATTTAAAACAGTCCTTAAGGTAATAAAATTTTTAAAAAAATTGCGTACCCGTCTGTCAGACGGATGTTTCTGAGAGTGGCAAAAAAGTTGATGTTCCAGCCAAAGGGTTAAATACACCAGTATAAAAAGGATAGCAGTTGTACTTATTCGGAGTAAAGTGAACCTCAGAAATGTGGTCAAGGTCCCAGACTCGTGGTTGGTGGGTCAGGGAGGCCTGCCGTGTAGTGGGGGCGATCCGCTTTACATCTCCCGGTTCAAACA
>BMAV01012769.1:0-113871 GCA_019973955.1 Trichonephila inaurata madagascariensis
AAAAAGATATATAAATCAGACCGATAATTCATAGCTGGCCTTCTATTGAATATTAACTAGATGATCTAAAGAGGAAAAATTACGAAATTTAAATATTTTTTTTCTTCTAAGCCCATTTTTGTTTTATAAATATAGATTTGCAATGCTTATTAATTTTTAGTGTATTGTAAAAAAAAACATACCCGTAATAAGTTTTATAAACATTAACATAGGTAAGGAATATGGATTACAAATTAGAGAGTTATTAGAAAGGTTTCACAAATGGTGTGTGTGTGTGTGCTAACATTGCAAATTGAAACAGTTGAAGTTCCTTGATAATTTAAAGAAAATGCGGCCCTGATTTTCATAAATTATAATGTGTGTTAGCACAACAGAAGTTTTAAAATCTCATTAATTTTAAATACTTTTAATCGAATATGCTTATATTTTTTCTTCTGTGATGTGTCTTATAAAAATAGTACAATAGTTACACCCATTAGTAAGACTACACCCTTTATATATTATTTAAAGAATCATAGCTCATGATTTTGTTAATATTTAATATCTTTATTAGAAGAATATATTTTAAAGGCACTTTGAAATGTTATTTAAATTTTTATTCTTTTTATGAGCTAAGTTATTTATTTCTTTAATTCGTTACATTTAAGAAATACAATAATTATATAAAACATGATAATATTTGTCTTTTAAGTGGATTATTTCAACAAAAATGCTGGTATAAATCGATGCAATATCCTAATGAAATTTATATTTTATTCCATAAATACATTTTTTTATATTTATATATATAGTACTTAATACTGTGTATTATCACAATATTTACATACAAATCAGTTAATATATATATATACAAACAGAAAGGGGTAAAAAGTAATCCTTGGTACTATTATGCTTTTTTTTCTCGTTTTAAAATTCATGAAATACTTAGGTAAATGAAATATACTTTTTTAGTATATTAAATTAAGATTTCTCCCGTAACCTTCTAAAAAGCATTTGTGAAAAAGTCGAATTATTGAGGAATTCTTTTTTTCATAAGTTGAGTGTTTTGCCTTAGTATTCATGATAAATTTATATACCTATTGTGTAAATTTATCTATTAAAATGACAGCAATTTTTTTTAAAAAAAATTTTAGCTAGAAAAGACTAAGTTAATTCTTCGCATCTTCATTACTTTAAATTGTTACGGTTAATCTAATAACTTGAAAAACAATTCAAAAATTTATTTCAAAATAAAAATCACTTTCCTTAACACAAATGATTTTGTTTCATCATAAATATGTGACTGCTTTTAAATTAGATTTTATTTTTACATTTATTTTTTGGGTGTTACTTCTGAGAATTTTATAGATTCTCTTTTAATACACTCAACCCCAATATTTTTTTCATCAGAATAAAGGATTATTTTTGGAAATTATTCTCTGATAATATTTGATCACACACGTTAATATTTCAAGTCAAAATTAGCAGCCCAGTAGTCAAAGCTTCGGATCATGACAGGCATGTCAGGTTGCCCCAGTCCCACTAAAGCCCCGCCGGGGGCGAATGCTCGTTAAATCAGTAACTAAACATCCCCCCGTTGGTGGATGGGTAGTTAGAGAGGGGATGCCAGCTCAGGTGTCGTCTTGTCACTTGCCCAGGGTTAAAACCCAAAGGGGTCCGTCGCCAAAAGCCCTCGTGTAGCTGAACAATGTGCAAAACGTTCCCTTGGTAAAAAAGAAAAAATAAATAAGTAAATATTTTTCCAATTATTATATACCTAGAAGAGCTTTGAAAACTGATAACCTGCCAAATTTTTCTGGGGTGGGGTTGGAATTTAAAACACGGTGCCGAAGTATGGAGCAATTTTCAGGGGACCTAAAAAAGTTCTATTTCTTGATAATACATCAGGAAAGTTCAATTGCTAAAATGTCGTCACAGTGCTTAATGTTTGTAATGAAAACTTGTTAAAATGGTTAATTTTATAGTATATCGTTCTTCATTAGTACACAGCTAATTTAAATCTCTTTTAGAAGAAATGAAAAGTGAATATGGTAGTCTTCCCTTCTACAACCATGCATCTTGGCTTAGATCTAGAATAAGCTTCTCATGCATGAGGAATTTTTCTTAATGGGAAGGAACAACAATTTCCCGAATAGAGCGATTAACAGCAGTTGTGCAAATTGCTCTGTTTCTCACAGATATAACTAAACACATCTGGATGAACTAAACTTAGGATTACAAGGAAATGGCCAAACAGTCTTTCAACTCAAATATTTGAAAGGTTTTGTTGCAAAATTAAGTATATTTTAACGTGATATTAATATCATTACCTACAAATACTTTCCATTGCTAAAGCACTTAAAAATGAATTGACCATTGACAAAGATGATCTTTAAACATAAGCTGAAACACTTCAGGAGGAATCTTCTAATTCAAAGTCTTTGCATCTTAAAGATGCCAAGAATCTGAAGCTTGTATGCTTATATTTTCCTTCTTAATCAAACTTTATTTAATAAAGTTTTTAATAACACATTCGATTGGTCAGGTTTTGCGGGGGTGGAAGATAATAGTCTGATAATGAAACTTACTGATCTAACATCTTCAGAATTATATATGGAAAGCAAAATATACGCAATTAAGAAAAATTTGGAAGATAACTAACAATAAATCGACAGCTATTTTAAATTACTGGAGAATTAACTGTTTGAAATATCATGTGCTCTGCTTTCTGCTTTTGGTTCTACATATCTATGTGTGACCAAGGGTTTTCTCATACGAAGTATATTTTGAAACCACAAATAAGTTGTTTAGCAACTGAACATTCAGAATCATATGCCAAAAGAAATCAGTACCAAAATCAACCACCTCTGGCAGTAATAACAGCACTTATACGCATGGGCATTGAGTCAAACAGAGATTAGAGGGCATGTACAGGTACAGATGACCATGCAGCTTCAACACGATACCACAACTCATCAACTGTAGCGATTCACGGATGGGAACGAGCCAGTCGCTCGGCAACCATAGACCAGACATTTTCTATTGGGGAAAAATCTGGTGAAGAGGTGCAAGCGAGGGCAACAATCGAATATTTTCACTATCAAGGGATGTCTGTACAATACCAGTAGCGTGTGGTCGTGCATTATCCTACTGAAATGTAGGGTTTCGTAGAGCTCGAATTAAGTGTAGAGTTGCGGGTCGTAACACACCAGAGATGTGATGTGCAATGTTCAAAGTGCCGTTAATGTGAACAAGAGGTGACCTAGACATGTATCCAATACCACCCCATACCATCATGTGATGGGCCAGTATGACGATGACGAATGCACGTTGCCAATGTGCATTCACCACGATGCCACCTAACACGGATGCGACTATCTTGACGCTGTAAAGAGAACCTGGATTTATCTGAAAAAATGAGACGTCTCACCATTCGTGCACCAGGTTCTTCGTTTATCACACCATTGAGGACATTCCTGTCTGTGATGCAGCATCAAGGGTAGCCGTAGCCATGATCTCCGAGCTGAGAGTCCATGCTGCAGCAAACATTGTTGAACAGTTCGTGCAGACCTTTGTTGTCTTGTGAACGACCCCGATTCTTGACTCAGTGCTCGTGACGTGGGTCCACGATCCATTAAGGCCATGCGGGAAACATGGCTTTCTTCTCGATTGCTAGTGATAGGGGACCATTGAAATTCAGCACGGTGTTTCGTATTACCGTCCTGAACCCATCGATTCCATATTCTGCTAGCAATCATTAGATCTCGACTGACTCTAGTAGCAATACTGTGGTACGATAAACCACAATTTCGGAACGCTACAATTCGACCTTTATCAATGTCTGAAACGTGCTGGTACGCCTTTCTGCTTCTTACACGAGGCACCACAACAACTTTTCACAGGGTAACAACATTCAAATGTAATTCATGTATGAGAAAACGGTTGAACTATTTCCTCAATTAAACACATTATAGGTGTTACTGCTTTGTCTGAATGCGCTGAAAAGCTAATCATTTGCATATCACAGCACTTTGTTCCTGTCGTTTAAATTCCACGTTTGTATCGCGTCGCCTTCTTGGTGTTGCAATTTTAATGGAAGCTTGTTTGCTTGGAAGCTAGCAGGACGTCCTTTCCTTTTTCTCGAGGAATTACCGCCTATTACCTGACAAGCTAATGCTTTATGGAATGTTAGCTGGTCCAAAAATCTATTTCTAGTTTAGCACGGTCAATAAGAAAATAAAAGATTAGTATGGAAATTAGTTTTCCCATCGTTATAATAGCGAGGCCAATATCTTACAAAGGGTTTTCTGCTTCCCACAGAGGTGTACTTTGAAAGGTCACGTAGATGGGAAGTAATCTTCCCAAGGCCCACTAAGGGATTAAAAAGTTACATTTTTACCATGCACTTTTGATAGCCTCTTATTTCATGACTAAAAAAGAAAAAAATGTAGCTCCAATGTCCAGTAAAGCCAGGTGTGGAGTCGTCCAGGACATCGAGGAAATACTTACTTTAATGTTATCTATCACATAGCCAGGCCATCAGGAATTATACTTCAAGATGCCTAGACAGCAGTACACTTTATGTTTCATCCATGACGCCTCTACATTACGAAAATATGTAGAAGTTATTCTGTGCTCCATAGATTGCCCTTCCTTTCACCTATCCCAGGGCACTTGATTCAACAAATAGTTCCCGATCCTGCACAGCACATATTTATGCTACTTGTTCCTATTCTGCTAAATGACATCCTCTAAGAATATGAGTTGATGTGCCCAGCTAGATAATCTTAACCAATGTTGAAAGTAAACCATTATATTGTTGGTAGATTTTCTTTCGTTTTTGCTTTAGTAGCTACATTTCTAGAATAAAACTTTCAATTCATGTCCTACTATTAGCATTTCGTTTTCAGTAACTGCGTATGCATCATATATATCTATTTTCGTCTTCAATTCGGTTAAAATCTTGATGCATCGCTTTTTATGTTTTGAGTACATATATGTGCAATAATTTACCATTTAAGTTTTTTGTCGGGTGATTTTATTTAATAGTCCTTCAAGACATCGTATGAAAATTATTTTTTTTTAGTTTACCCGCCCAACAGGAAATAATCTTTTAACGACTACTTCATCTTTTCAAAAACTGTCACATTGGCATATTTAAAAAAAAGGATACAATATTCCACACAATTCAATTATTCTAACCAGTCAGGCTATACATTAACGAAAATCATATGATTCTTAAAGATTACGGTGGAGGAAGCTGTAAATGCTGAGATCTTTAGAAAGAACAAAAATTATTTTGGTCCATTGTATTGTTTGTGTATGTCTGTAGTGTTTTTCATTTTGTGCTTTTATGACTTGATCATCAATAAAATATCAAACAATTAAAATACCAAAATGTTTCCTCGTCCTTTCAATGACTGCAACAAGGTAAAGATTTTCACTGTAAAATGTTTTACTTCACCTTAAATCGTCCCATATATATATATATATATATATATATATATATATATATTCAATGTTGTATAGTTGTAAATCTATATTATTTTACATTATCTGCTTATATATTTGCTGTTTAAAAAATACAAATGACACAATAATTATCAGTTTGTACGTAAAAATGTGTGACTTAAAATTTTCTTACCTTATCATGGGTCACGTAATTTGTTGAGAAAGTTTAGAAAGTGAGGAGCAAGCGCGTCTAATCTTTTCTTTTTGATGGCAATTTAACATGTCAGGTATGTCACCACAACTTATTTTGTAATTTTCAAAGCAAAAATCGATCAAGCCACTTCAGGTTAAAAGTCATTTACCAACCCTTTTTACGTTAAAGTATATATTTTGACAAGTAGCTATTCTTGATACAAAAGGAGTTTAATATTAAGAAAATGATACCAAACAGAAAGGCACTTTTTTTTAAAAAAAAATTATATTTACCCTATGGAAACACTGATATTTTAAATTGAAAATGAGAATTAAAAATTGTTTTTGTACTGATAAACGTTTTGTTTTTTCAAGAAAGAGTTTTACTAAGAAATACTCATTTTAAAAATGGATAAAAATTATTCTCTTTAAAAATCATTTGAACTTCTTAGGATTAAAAATGTTACACGATGAAATTATAATTGTTTTTTCTTATATGTAACAATTTTTAAATGAGAAAATGAGTTATTTTTTTAAAAAAAGAATTGTTTCATTCAATTCACTCTGTATGTGTATGCGTAAAAAGATAGTTTTTTAAAAACCACATTGTATCTTTAACATTTTTTAAGTGAATTAATAGCAGTTTAAGAAAACCTGAGTAAAAAATATTTTAAGCTTTTTCCTTGAGAAAAAAATTTATCGTACACTATTAGAGACACTTAATTTTAAATAAACGTAAAAAAATTCAATAGGAATTACCTCATTAGTTGAAACGATGAAAGGGAGGGATGTACTCAATCTTAATCCTTCATTTTCAACCTGGTTTGGCAGCTCAAATTAAAGTTTTCTTCTCAAAGATTTCAAAATAATAGAAAAACAAGAAATTCTAATGTGTTTGCCTGCTGTTGAAATCTTTTGATATAGAAATGTAATCAATTTTATTGATCCCATTTCATGTTCGAGAAATATTTTTTAATGATACACCTCACTAAGTAAAGTAATATTCGTGTAAATAAAAACTGTACAGTTTTAGCATTTCTAATGTAGTTTACTATTTATGCAAAAATATCAGTAACAATATAAAATGAGTTAATAAAAAATTGCTACTAATAACATGTTGAAATATATCAATGTAAATATTATTTAGCGAAATTATTTAACTTGAAATATACAAAAGATATGAGTTTTCGAATTTTTTTTTTTAAATTAGAATATGAAATTATAGTGTAAGTATATAAGTAAAACATAAATTAACTTGGATGATTTTTTTCTGATAACTTATAAGATACAATAAAATAAACTTTTTTACAGTATTTTTTATCTTGTATATTACATTAATTTCATAATTTCAATTATTTATTACTCTTTCCAATCAACCAGTAGGTCATTTATTTTTATGTTGTTTTTTTTATTATTTTACCCCTGATCTTTGTGAAATTTTTTATTAAAGAGCTTGCTTCAAATTTACAATTTCTCACTGAAATTGTTAAAAATGTTTAAAATTAAAATTTCCAATTTTTGAATGGGAGTTATGCCAAATAATTTAATAAGGAAAAAGGTTTTGTGAAGTATCTTGTTTCAAAAAATAGATTCGTGATATTTATCCATAATATATATTCATTAACTAATAAAAATAACGAAGAAACCTATATGTTTTTAGCATTTAATGTATATAGCTGGCTGTTAAAAATGCTTCAAATCGAAGGAAAGCAAATGGTAAAACCTTATTTATTGTGCATGTACAGCATACTGAAAGGAAGACGTGATTAAAATTACATGTGCTTTAAAATACGTAGAAAACATAATTTAATGACCAAAACTGCCACCTCTGTTGATAAAAACCACTGTTATCCTGCTGATTATAGAATTCAAACCAAGTTTATCTCGAAGATGTGAGTACATCATTACAGGCGGTTTTCGCAATGTACTAGAGTTCATCAATCTTAGTGGGTGGCATCCTAGTCTTTTCGAATCGAACACATGACCAGATATTTTTCATGAATAATAGATCTATAAAACGTGCTGGTCAGATAACAGATGAATATCATCTGATAAGAAAAATACGAGAATTACATGGCTATACATTCTAATAATGTCGTGGAGGTCACCAAAATAGGTTGCCATCATAAACTACAAGTAGGAAATGTAATAGCAGCTATCTAAAATACCGTCTTTTCAAATTAGAAGTTACCTGGACATGTTCTTAATTGCATCTAATTCCATCACTATGTGCTTTTTTTCCATATGGCAATAATGAATGTAATATATACATTTGTTCTTCGCTATGCACAAGAGTTGATATGCAGTAAAATGTTATACATAGAACCGAGATTCGTATGAAAAAAACGCGCTCAAAATCTCTTCTATGTCTAGGATCATTGTTCAACCCACAACTTTAGGTTTGCCTGTCTCTTATGTAAATTTAAAGGGAAGCTCCGCAGTATTCTCAGTTCTTAAAGTCTCTTTTTAGAGGTTCAAACGCCACCATAGCTCCTGTGCAGACATTTGTCATACAAACAAGCCAAGTTCATGGTTCAGAATACTGTAGCAAATTTGCATGGGAGAAAAGCAGCCGACTACTCCAGTTATTTGAATAATAACAAATTTATTAATGGATATGAACAGATCACCACACGAATATAAATCCATGCATGTCCACAAAGAAATATAATACTTTATTTACAATAGTATTAAACACGCTTGTTGTAAACAAGCTTTGCAATGCGTTCCACAAACGGCTCTCTAAAACATATTATTCTTAACTGATAAGAACTCTCAGACCGATAAATTCTCGCTCTCTCTTATCGAAGTCAACACACAAACAGATTATGATCTCGACTGCACTCTCTTTTGATCTGAGCATACCATTGTTTCAAAGATCTCTTATATATCCACATGGAAATTTTTAAAAAAGATCAAACATAGAACCTTCTCGATGATTACTTCTAGATATCGTGTTTTTCGCCAAATTTGTCGCCAATTTGATAATCCTGATCGGTCACGTCTTCTCTGGTTACCATATTCTTATTTTTCAAGATCATGTTGAGAAACAAATTTTACCTGTGTGTGAAACTCAATTTTCTCACAATGAGACTATCACTGCAGGTAAAACAACATACGAGGCGTGTTTCAATATGTTACGAAGTTCTTGACGTTCCCTTCAATACACACTTTAGATGGTTAAATAACACCATGAGAAAAACCATATCTGTCCAATCAGACGTTAATACCCTGAAGCCACTATATAAGTTCATTCCTAACAGGCTATGATTCTGCCACGGCCATATTTAGACAAGTGTTTTTAGGCCATATTTAGGCAAGTGTTTGTTTCTCCTCCTTACACAAAATATAATACTGCATTACTCAAATAACCAATGTCTGAATGCAACTTACAAATAACAAAGCAGCAGAAAAATCTGTCTTACACAAACTTCAGATAACTGCGATGTTCAAATGCTCCTAAATTCTACAAATGTGCATATGTTATGTAAATAAATAGCTTTTTATTTCCTGCATAATGTATATTTCAGATAAAGTTTGTGTTTGTTTGTGGGCTGACTGCATGGTGCAGCAGTTTTAACGAAAAGCATACTTTATTTCTTTGAAAAAAAATTTCTACAAAATCAAGCCCTGTTAAAAGTTGTCATCGAATATATGTCAATAAAATCATTTATTTTTAAATTAAAAGTAACGGCATTTTTTACTCTTTATCTAGGTTTTATAATCTACGAAAATTTTGATGAATTCTTTTTCATTTTTTTTTCGAAAAAAGTATATACATATACTTTATTTAATAAGAATCTTCGATAACCAAACATTTTATGAAAATTATGGTTATAGTAGATTTCAGAAAAATCCTGTTTAATGGACTTGTTTCTATTTTCATAGCTATTGTTGTTTCTAATCATTTACATGTTGCTGGTAATTTTATTATTTGTGAAATGTGACATTCTGAAATAAATATTAAAGTGTTATTGCTCTAAAGATTTTATTAAATTCCTTTGCATCAGGTGATTTTTTTTCATAAAAATAAACCTAAAAGTTTAATTTTCATTCCCCTGCTTTAAAGTTATTTAAGAATGGCAGTATTATATTGTTACGAATTTTTGTGTAAAATAGTGTATATAATTTGTATTTGGATGTTTAATGCATTTTTGTTATATTTATTTCATGTTAAAATTGTACCATTCACAAGCAATGCCACCCCTTATGTTATAATGAGACTCAATGAGAACTTGGCGAAATCTTGGCAGTAGAGCCAAGGCATCATTTTTGACACAACCAAGTTGGCGAGTTTGTAACTCTCTGGATTCTTCTATAAAGTAGTGGATCTCTCCATTAACATCACACTCGATGACACGAGTGGTTATATATCTGTAAGTTTCTGCCGCACCTATAAATAGGAGTGCCAGCCGCAACCAGTCAGTCTGATTTCAACCAGCGAGTAGTGAACATCGTTTTGACTAACGATTAGCTCGGCTGTGCTTGTGAATAATCTTTACTTACGTGTATTTTTAAACACTGATGATTTTGTTTGATTGCTGTTGAAGGTGTGAATACCTTCGGATGTTTACCTTGTGAATATTGCCGCTTTAATCCTGTATTTAAAGGATTGGATTTTTATTAATAAATTCGTATCGCTCTTAAAGAGCTGTTTATTTTCTTTGTGGTTGTTTTGCATAAAATCATCGAACCCGGGTCTACGTAACAATATACAACACAGATAAATTAACCTTTACAAATTGCATGTCATGATATTCATTTTCCAAATATATTTGCTTTCCTAAACAAAATCCAGTTGAGTAGATGGAAAAAAAATTCATGTCTCGTCATATATTTACAAATTCGTACTTACTAATTCTACAGAATTGTCTATAATTGTAAAAAGAAAAGTCGTTGCTATGGACAAATGTAAACAAAAGTATCGAAATTTGACATTTTTATGCAAAAGGGGCATGTTCAATATTATGTATTTCGCAATAAAATTTTCCAGTTTTCCAGAGACACGAAATCAGCTCACGTTCTATTTTCAAAATGCAAATGTAATTTAGAAAATGGATTATAAATTTCAGCTTTGGGAACCATTTCGACTTTTTATTATTTTCTAAACCTCAGTACAAATTTTTTTTTGTTAAAAGTTCTGTATTAAATTAATTTAACAAAATCCAACTTCATAAAAACTAGAGCTTAAAATGTTTAAGCAAATAATTTTGTGTTGTTCCAATTCTTGAATGAAAATTATTAAATACGAGTCTACAAGTAATTACTTATTAGGAAAAAATCAAGAAATATGAAACATTTTTCAAAATAAAATAATAATAATAATAATAATAATAAAGTTGTGTCTATCCATAGCAACAACTCCATATATAGTGTATTGAATGGATATTTTGTGCATAATAAAACCAATTAAATCTCACCTGAACAAGAAAATGACCAATAGTTTCTTTTTCTTTGGAAGAATAATTTTGATTTTTTCTTTTGATTTTTTCTGATAATTTTTTTCTTTTTTTTTATTTATCTCTTTCTTACGTTGTTGTTTCTTATGCCACCTGATCTCGATATTGCGTCAGGCCCTCGAAATTAATTATGGCAAGAGGCTAGATGTATGCCTGTTCCAGTCGCAGCCATGAGCGCCATACAGGTGACAGTACGCGATTTAGCTCTCAATTTTGAGGAAGAAACCCCTTGGGGAGGGAGATCAGGGGCCTCCCACCTCTCCTCCCTCCACCAACCCCATGAGAGGACTTGCGACTCGACGGCTATTTAGAGAGCCCCCATTGCAGCAAAGGCACTATACATTTACAAACAACCATGTCTTCTCCGGGATTCGAACCCAGTCCCTATGGCACGGCAGACTGCCTCGCTAACCACTATACCGGATGGGTGACCTCTTTCTTATACACTTTGACAAGCAATGCAGACAAACTTTACGAGTAAACGAATCGATTTCATGTCTTGCTTTTAATATGTTAAGTTTATAAGAATTATATTATTTCAGTAGTTTCTATATTTGGTTGAAATAATCATCTCTTATACATCTAAGACAATTATCCTCAACCCCCGGGCTGCGGACCAGTATCGGTTTGTGGATCAAATGGTCCCGAGCAGCCCAAGGAGCATTCAATTATATCCATTTTATTTAACGTGGAGTTCGAGCTCTACTTCCTAACCTCAAAAAACCAAGAACTGGTAAGGAATAGATTCACATTCAATTTGTTAACAAATCAGGTAAATCTATAACATATATCTGTTCAAGAAGATCTACTCTAAGAGATTGTAAAACTACAATCGTAATGCCATACTACATTCGAGACAACTCTTCCGGTGTTCTGGATTAAAGTCATGCGCTGAGATTGCCATCGCAGCGCTTACATCCCTGTAACAATTTCCGTCATCCTATTTGTGTAAAGCTGAGTTTTGTGCAGTGGCATTAACCAAACAAAGCACTGAAATAAACTAAACAAAAGCAACACCCTTCAGGTGCTCATTGTTCCTTATTACCTCCAGATGGAACCTTCTCGTTAGAAAGAAGCATGCTAAGGGTTCTCATTGATTTAGCGTAAGTTAAAATGTTATAAATCACTTTATATTAGTTCTTTGGTGTAATTGTATTTTATTTAGAACCCATATTTAAATACAATCAAATTAAAATTGTTAAATCAAAACAGTCTAAATTATAAACAATTAACGCCCCCTTTTTCCTCAGTAGGCTGCGTTAAAACTATTGATCCGATGTTCCTACAGATCATGGGATTACAACCAGAGTAAATGACTCAACTAAAATTAAAGTCTGATCATATAGTGGTAACAATTTTATTTAGAATAACGGCATACTGAAACTTACATTCTAAAACAAAGTAAAAACGGTACTTATCTGAGTGAGGGGTGGGCGGAGTAGGAGACCTGGAAGGGTGGAGTGGTGCTGGCAAGTAATCTAAGGAAAGGGGGGAAAGCCCCGAGAAATAGCGTGCAAGTGCTTTTAAAGCTGACCGCATTACTTACAAAACAATCCGCTGCGAATTTATTACTGTTCCAATCCACCACTCTGATTTGCCCAACGGCTACTCACAGTCCACATAAGAATACAACCTTGTCCACCAGAGAGTGCAATGAACTGGGAACGCACTTACATTCTTTTAACTAATACCAGTTTCCTGTAAACAGGGGAGATGCAAAATTAAAATTGTATCTCAGGGACCAGAACTCTCGGCCTCCACATCACTATGGAGCAGTGATCGATCAGCGGTGAAGAAAAGGTTGTGAGAAACGCTTATCTAAGATACACTTATGAGAATTTAGTGATAGGATAGGATAATATAATTTTTTCTTGCCAACAAATTTTCCTTTTTTCTTCGATTTGCTTAACTTTTTAAAATTTACATTTTTGTTTATACTACAAGCTAATGTTATGAGAACGAATTTTATTTTCAAAATCGATATTTAAAACCTCAATTACTTATTCAAAATATTTTTGCTTACATAATTATTCAAAATAATTATTAATATTGTCATTATCATTTTACAAATAGCTTTTTTAATGCGCGCTTCGGTTTTAAAATTTATTATTTACAAATTAGTTATGTTCTGATTTGATGAAAACTGAAACTTATATACTTCTAAATTTAACTGAATTTAAATTTTTAATTTCATATCTAAGACTATTTTATTATTTATTTAACACTGTTTTATAATTGCCGTATATATATTGGTTTAGATGCATGGGATATTTTTTGTAGTTTAACAAAATGAATGCGTAAAATTTGAAACATTTTTTTCGCTTCTTCGAACCTCATTACCAAATTTCATTTCAAACTAATCAATTTTAAAAGTAATCTTTAATATACGTTTGCATACACAATGTATATATATCATATATGATAAACAATGGCTTGCAGAATTATAGGCTACTCAAAGTTATTGAACAATCAAAAATATGTTATTCAAGTTTAGTTATTCCCTTAAATGAGAAGCAACAGTTATTACGATGTTGTTCTTAAGACTCTCGCATTCGAAGGAATCATTTTTATTTTCTTACTGCTATAAAATAAAACAAATCCAGAAACGTCATTTATACACAATACCTACTGTACACAAGAATGCATACAAAAAATTTCGTTCGTACCATTTCTTCTTTGATCTTTAATTTAATAATTTCAGCATCTTTCTTTAACTGTCACTACATAATGTGTGAAGATATTTAATCAAATAATACTGCGAACCATTATGAAGATTTTGAGCAATTATTGTTAAACATATTTATAACAAAGTTAAATTATTATATTTAATTAAAATTTAATTAATATTTATGCTTCAGCGTAACTATTCAAGAATCTTTCAATAAATTTGCTTGTATTAATAGCGACTGCTTTTCCGCTATTCATATTTAATTATTACAGCTATTAATTCATTTAAAAATATTTCTAGAATCAGATGCTACTATATTTTAGTGTTGGAAAAGGTATTTTATATTACATTTAATAAAGATTCAAATTGTTTTACAGCTAGCTCGTAATTGAACATTTAATAATGTTAAATTTAGTTGCAGGCACATTTAGATCTCTCGTTATATATATATATATATATATATATATATATATATATATATATATATAGGCCAATTTCTACTAACAAGAGATAACATCCAAACAATAACATTCGACAAACACATAGACAGCAGGAAAATCACACAATGAAGGACAAAAGAGTAATCCAGATAATAAATATAAAATGGATGCTACAGTGTTATGAACATTACTGACTTAGGACAGCTATTATATAAAAAATAATAATTTATATAAAAGTGGGGTTGAACATGTTTTTTGGCCAGCCAACCTTCCCCCTTTTTTGTAAATAACACTGAGCAAAACCCCTAGGATATAAAAGGATAGAAATATCTAAATCCATTACAAAATAGAGGTAACTTACCTAAAATTGCACTTACAAATGCAAACCCGCGCAAATCTGAGTGTAAACATTAATTTGTTGCCAGATTCTATACCCTAATACAGATTTAAATCAAAAGAATGGCTGAAATGTAGCTCTTAACAAAAGATTAAAAAGAATGGAAATAAAAATTAATGAGTTGCATATTATAGCATAACTATAATAACACCAGAGTAAATATGAATATAAAAAAATAGTATAGTAATTTCTAATCTAATATTAGACTATGGAGATAACTATAACAATAAAATATTTGTTTATAGTAATAAACTATTATCAATCTCAGAATTTTAATCCTAACTATTTTGAATAGCTTTATTTATATAACTATTAATAAAATTAATTGGGTATTTCTGATTTAAGCAATATTTAGTAAAATGTTTATAGTTATTTATAATGTCTGATTTTTTTGACACAAGAAATTTATTACGTTGTATATAATTAATAACAATATTTCTGAATATAGAAACATGTACATTACTCTCCCAATGAGGAACTTTTATAATATTGAAATTAAAATCTTCTCTTTTATCATAAATATTAGAAACTATTACATTTTTATATAATTTGACATGTATGTCAAGAAAATTTGCTTCATTGTTGTTATTATTTGTCTGTATTAAATTAAGATATTGTGGATAAAAATTAATGTTAGGTATAAAATTGGTTTGTTTGCCAAAAATGATTATATCATCTATATAACGATAAATATAAAATTTAGAATTATTAATGTAACTACTTTCAAAATAATGTAAGTATAAATTGGCAAGACAGTTGCTTGCAGGGCCACCTTGTGGCAAACCTTTAATCTTCTGATAATAGTTACCTTTATGATATATATAGCTCTCTTTAAGTACAAACCTAAGTAGTGAACCAAATCTATCATAATTAACATTATTAAATAAATTGTCTTTATGTAAATTTACAAGTATATTAATCAAATCATCAATATTAATAGAGTTAAAGAGATCTTCAAAATCTAAACTATAGACTGAATAAATTTTTTATCTTTCATTTTTTCAACAAGTGATTTACTATTTTTAAGAATGGCTGTGGATTTAAGATTATTTATTGTTTCATGAATATTTCATGGAGAATTTTGAGTGTTTGGCTGATATATGTATTAAAACCATTTGTAACTGTCCTAAATTTAACTGGGTCTTTATGAAATTTGGGAGTAATAAATTAATGTGAAATTTAAAATTATTATTAATTTGAATTTTTAACTTTATATATATATATATATATATATATATATATATATATATATATATACATATTTAAACATTAACCTTATACACAAATTTGCATTAACTGGGCCATGAGCAAATTTCCATAATGCATTAAAGCTGAATTAAAAATAGAAGTATAATAAGATAGTATAGGCCGAAGCTAAATGGGTAAAATACACTGAAGTGCTACTGAATTAGGGATATCTACCTAGTAACGAGTTGAGCCTTCTCTAGCCTTCATAATGGCTTCCACACGACGAGGCGTAGATTCAACATGCTTCTGGAAATGTTCCACATGGATTACTTGCTAAATATGCTAAATATTGACTAAAACTGTCCATAATTCAGTAAGGTTCGTTGGTACTTTATGATGGCCTTTCACGCCTTGTTCCAAAATATTCCAAAGATGTTCAATAAGATTTAAGTCTGGGCTTCTAGATGGCCAATTTATGAATAAAAGGCACAGGAAAGTTCATCCAACCAGCCAGCAGCCAATCGGAGGAAATCACCCAGCTACACGACGTACCGAATTCTATTCTGAGAGGTTGATACACGCAATAAAGATCCCAAACAGTGCCACGAAAAAGCACCCAGACCATGATTGAGCTACCATGCCCTTGTACAGTTCCAATCTGGCATGCAGGATTCATGGCTTCATGGGCCTGACGCCATATTCTAAGCCTCCCGTCGGCGTTAAGTAGTCGGAATCGATACTCATCACTCCAAGCTACACGTTTCCAGTCCTCTACACTCAAGTCTCTGTGCTCTCTTGCCCAGGCAAGACGTCCAGCCCGATGACGAGCATTGAGCAATGGTATTCCCGTAGGTCTACGGCTCTTAAAAACCATACGGTGAAGCAGGCGTAACACAGTCCGTTTACTGACTGTACGACTGGTACCGTCATTCAGCTGGGTGGTAATTTGAACTAATGTTTGGCTTCGTTGGCTACGTACAATACGCCTGATCCGTATGTAACCGTACACTGTCAAGGCTAATTGGTCTTTGCAGTTTGTTCAGTTGCTAGTTTTTTGTCCACTATCCATGTATTATTGGTATACTCTTGACACTATCAGCCTTTAAAATCCTAGGTGTCTGTCGATTTCGGAAATTGAATAGCCCATGTGTCGCGCACCTACTATTTATTCGTGATCGAAGGAGTCTAAATCAGCAGTTTACCCATACTAGCAATTCCAATAACTAGTTCAGAACGACCACAGTACGCGCTATATATGCAGTTACCACAGCACCCTCACTTGCGCATAAATGAAGCGCAGCGCTACATAATTTGCATAGCCCTTGCTATCCCTAATTCACTCGCACTTCAGTGTAGTATAATAACAAGCTCTTAATATTCGGAATTAAGGTTGTCTTAAGGTCAGCCTATTTTCCCCTGTATTTGTCTATACTACTATGCTAAAAAGAAAATAAATAACTCAAAAATAATTTAATTTCTGAGAATGTAAGTTTAGTAACATAATACTAAGTAATTAATATTTAAATTACTGCAATATAGTTTCCGATACCAAATACTATGAAAAAACTTTAATAAACATATTAAAAACGGAAAAAAATATATACAGTGTGCCCGCTCAAGTCCGTTGTTGTAACCCCAATAATTTACGAACGGTAAGAGCTATAGTCATAAAAGTGGGATATAGGTGAATAAAGTCGCCTTGCACTACAGAAAAAACTGCTTATAGCACAAAGCAGATAAATTTGGAATCAGCGTTCTTATCTCAAAACCAGTTCAAGATACATGAAAAAAGTCAGTTGCAAAGTTATTCAGCGTCATCTATTTAATAAAAAAGACACCTTTAGTAAAGTAATATTTAAAATAAAAGATGTAAAATGTGCATATTTATTTGGTTCGTAACTCTCGTGATATGGTACGCGATATAACGCTGAAGAAAAGAGAAAATGTCGTGAATGTTTCCCGAATGGCCATTTCCTTCATCATCATAAAGACCGTGAAATGATTGAAGGAAACGGGAAGTGTAACCAACAGACCTCAACCTGGAAAACCATGAGTAGGGCAGTGAGTGGTACCAGAAGACGTAGTAGCATTTTCTCTAGCCAATCCTCAGTTCAGCACAAGAGTGCTCAATGCTGAATGTAGCCTCACAAAAAGCCTCATTTGGACTATCTTGAATGAACTAAGTGCTCATCCTTACCGCCCGACATCTGTGCAGACACTAATGGCAGGTGAGTGAGTGAATATTAACGTCGCACTGTTCAGCTACACGAGGGCTTTTTGGTGACGAACCTCGTAATTTTGAACCATGGTCAAGTGACTAGGACGACACCTCAGTGCCCCCTTTCTCCTAACTACTACACCACACCAGCCACTAATGGCAGGAGATGATAAGAAACGCTATGATTGGTGCAACTTTATTATGAACCGCTTGGAGGTCCAGTGTAAGTTTCTTGCCGACATCATAGAGACGGATGAGTCATGCTTTGCGCGTAATACTATGCACAATAAGCAGAATATCCATTTCTGTGGTTACTTTAATAACCTTAGATGTGCGGTCAAAGTGAGAGACATCAAGTTCGTTGGCGGTAAGTGTCTGATGAGGAATGTTCAAAATCAAACTGATTGGCCCGGTATCTTACGAAGGCACGTTGACGGGATCCCGATCCTTGTCGTTACTAACGGATTCTTGTCATTACGACTTTCTGGATGATTTGCACTCGCGGACAATATTTTGAGCATGACAGATAGGTGAGCCTCATTTCCTGAAAGTGCAGTTTTGTTCAACGTGATCAAATACGTGTATGCCTTGTGCTTTTCATTTTCATTCTTTTATCTCTGAAACATAGTATTTTTCTTTTTCTTTCATCGTTAGATGTTGTGCGCCTTTTTGGACTTTTCCTGCTTTTTTTTATTGAATTTTTCTCCTGATATCTTAAACAAAACGTTCAGTCTACAAATGTATTCACTGAACTACTCACCTATTACGTAATTTTAACAAAGGAAATACCACTTTCTCGTCACACGTGTCCAATCTACTCTTTTATTTGATGTCATTGTTTTTTGACTAAATATCAGTGTTATCCTGGCTAGAAAATAGTCCTGGTCTCAATCCTATCAAAAATTTGCGGCACCGTATGAAAACTCCTGTCCGAATGAGATACCCATGAAATAAAAGGAAGTAATTGAGAATATAGTTGTTTCCTGGCATTATGTAATAACGAAGGAAGAGCTGAAAACTATTTTTAGCTGAATGAAACATCGATGTGAAGCTGTAATAAAAAATAAACGCAGGCTTACTAAGCTTCTAATAACTCACTGCTATCATCAGTACGCAATGTATATCGACAGTTATCGCAGCATAACTCGTTTTACGTTGAAAATATTTGAATTTCTTTTATATTGAATTCAGTATTAAATTCTCTTTAAAATGATATAAAATACTTAGCATTTTGGGCAACGTAAAATGCTCTACAAGGATACAAACTTAAAAAGAAACAACAATTTAAAAAAGTGTCCACAATTTTGGCCACTACTGTATGTTTAGTGTGAGGTATAGGGACGAGATCCTTTATTGAAATGCCAACCCATATGTCACTGTTATTGATAATGAATTCAATCTGATGAATGAAAACGCGCGATTTCACTTAGTTGTGCTTTCTAATAAATATCGATAATATCACGAATTTCAGTGACCTGAATAATCAACTTATTCTCCAGACTTGAATCTAATAGAACATATTTGCTACTTCTTTGGTAAACACGATGCTGGTTTAAGTCCATATCTGAGGTCACTAAATGGGATGGCTGTTTCAGTGTCCGGTCTTTGTTTCTCTCATTTTGGTATCCAACAACTCAATTAACATAGAGGAAAAGCTGTTAGCCTTCTATTCTGTACAGTGGTTATCGAGGCTGACTCCTGTGCCGTAGGACCAGGGTTCAAATCCTGGAGAAAGCATTGATATTTGTAAGCGTATAGTGCCTTCGTGGCATAGAGATTCTCTAAAAAGGCGTCGAGCCGCAAGTCTTCTTGTGAGGTTGGTTGAAGGATAAGAGAGGTTGGAGGACCCTGACCACCCCCAGGGTGCTCTGTCTCAAAATTAGGGTGGAAACGAGCCAAAACGTACTGTCACCTTCATTATGCTGAAGGCTACGGCTAACGACAGACTTACAATCTAGACCTTTTCATGATCGATTTCGTGGACCTCGACCTGCTCGTGCCAATCAGGTGGTATAAGAAACAACAGCAAAGCTAATATCGCCCATGCATTACAGTCAGGCGTAGATACATGTCTTATCAGAACACAGTTCTTAATATTTCAGTGACATTTTTTATTCAGAAAACTCTATTTGTATTTCTTTAAGAATAAAGTTCCTGTTATCACAGCTTTTATTATTATTATTATTATTATTATTTTAGTAAATTATGTTTGTGGTAAACATAAGTTAATTTCTGTGTGTCAGATTCAATAAGAAAAATTGTTTAGTTTGCATTTCCTGCGAATTTCTCATTGATGGTCATTCATTTTCAAATTAGACATAAAAACAAGTTCTTTTGTGGTGGTCAGCGTATATTTGCATGTTTGTGAGATAATTCCACACATTTTAACAGTTCAATTTGAATTAATTCAGGTGATTTTGACCATTTTTCTAGCCATTTATGAATACTTTAATATATAATATTAAATTTAGTGATAAAATAATTTTTTTCACTATACAATATAATACGCATAGTTTATTTTTAATTTTCTTTTTGAAAATATTGTTTATAATTTCTATTGAAACCTATTTAAGGTGGTGCTAAATTTAAATTCATTCTTGTGAATAATACCGTCATAGCGGATTAAAATCAAAATCAGTTATATCACAGTAAAAAGTTGCTTTTATTTAATCTTATTTCAGTTTCAAACCATGCACTTTATTGAAGTACTCAATATTTCACTCTTAATAGTACAAAGACGTCCCTTTTTTCCTTTCTTTCTTTCAGAAAAATTGGTAACCATTAAACAGAAGAATTAGGAATAATTAAATCGAAAACCGCATCTAAAATTGTTATCACTTCTCTCGTAATGTATCCTTAAATACTTCCAGTATAAACAAAGAACGATGAGTGAAGCGATAAATCTGTGAGATTCGTGGCGAGATTAAATTTCCTTGCGGCGAGCAATTATCGCCAGCCTAAAAAAAAGTTAATGCAAGTCTTAATCGGATTGAGAACAGTAATGCGAGTCATTTTGACGAGATCTTTGATGGATGATTGAAACGATTACTTTGCGTTTTCGCTTCACACACCCATTTTCGATTTCTTGCAGGACTGACTAAGATCGATTTAGTTTCATTTAATTGTTGACTGAATTGATTATAAAAGATGATTTTCTATACAGTTCATTTAATACAGGCAAACACCAAATAAATCATCTATTTAGTTGATTTAAACAATGATGCATTAATGAGTACCATAATTGCTTACAGAAAGTTAAAATTAACAACTAAACACACACATATCATATTTTTATAAATTATTCAAAAGTATTTGCGCAGGTTAATAATTTTAATAATTTTAAAATAACTTTTAATAACTTTTAAATACGAGTACTTTAAACTAAAGTTAAAATATTTTATTTTCTTAATGAACACAAATATTCAAAAGACGAACTGTAATAATTCGAAAAGAAAACATATCAATTTCTCATTTTTGTAAGGAACCGATACAGTTGACATGTCGTAGATTATCATTACTGCATTGATAACCATTTTTGTTAGTGTATTTTTTGTAATAGATAAGTATTTTGATTAGTTCTGTTTAAATGTCACGATTATATGATATATTCTACAATAATTTTCATTTTATAAAAACATATTGTTTAACATTCAATAATTTATTTAAAACTTGTTCTAAAACACAAGCAAACCATACAGGATCAGTTTTCACATTTCACTCTTCTATTCGCATTTTAAACGTTTAAAAAGTAAAAATTATTTGGTATTGCATTGTAATACAATAAAAAAGAATTCATTAAAAATAATTAAAAAGAATATAACTCTGTATTCTTAATACGTTAGGATTTTATATTAGTGTTACTTGATTATACACTGAAGAGCCAAACAAACTGGTACAGGCATGAGAATGCAAATAAAGAGACTTGGAATCAATCAGAGAGCGGCACTGTGATTGGCAAAGCCTATATAAGACAATGAGTGTCTGGCACAGTTGTTAGATAGGTTACTGCTGCTACAATGAAAGGTTATCAAGATTTAAGTGAGTTTGAACGTGGTGTTATAGTCGGCGCACGAGAGATGGGACATAGCATCTCCGAGGTAGCGATGGAATTTGGATTTTCACGTACGACCATTTCACGAGTTTACCGTGAACGTTGGGAATCCGATAAAACATCACATCTACGACATCGCTGCGGTCGGGAAAAGATAAACCCAAGCGGTAACAACGATGGGGGGGAAATTATTAAGGGTGACAGAGGGCAACCCTTTCGCAAATTGCTGTGGTTTTTTAATGCTGGCCATAAAAAGCGTAAAAGGGCGAACCATTAAAACGAAAACATCACCCGATATGGGATTTCGAACCCCAACCCCTATTCATTACCTTTGGGACTGCTCGACACAAAAGCACGTCTCCCCGGGAACCCGTGAACCCCCCAAGGATGACGGGAAAAAATTTTTCCCGGCCCTGATAGTCTCTTTTCCCAAATTGAATCGACCTGATGAAACGTGTAGGGGTTTTTAAAGACACCCCTATGAATCCATGGACCCTACTGTAAAGGGGGGACTGTTGGGCGGGTTTGGGGCCTTGTGAAGGATGGGGGGACCCCCTGATAGTCTAAAACCCTGACATTTGACAGGTACGTAAGCACCCTTGTCAATCACCGCACCCATAAAAGTCCATTGGCTTTCCCGAAAAACCCTTGGGGAATTTAAAAGGGAAATGCGGCACCCCACACGCCCGAATTCCCAACAGGTGATTTCAAAACCCACTTTCTAAATTTTTAGAATTTCCCCTTTGGCCCCCAAAAATCCCCAGACAAAATTTTTTATTTAACAATATTGGGTTTTTTTGCAACTGCTGTTCGAAAAAAATTTTTACCCCCTTAAATCCTACTGATTTAGGGAAAACCCGTAGGATTTAAAATTCTTCCTAGCCACTTCAGACTTTAAATTTTAACCATCCCAACGTCGTGTTGGGGCATTCTGCGTGCTCGTGGAGCCCTTCACGAAAAAGGCAGGGGTACCATTTTTTTGGCTCTTCAGTGTAGGGCGATTATTGGAAAAAACGAAATCAAAAGAGTTTTATTTAATTTTCTATGGTTGTTGCTAATGCCCCCTGTCTGATGGCGTTAGATCGAGGACCAAAAAATTCCTCGTAGCAAAGATCTAGATATACGCCTGTCGCAAACCGTAGCAATTTTTTTAAATATATTATTCGATATGTTACTAAAAGTCGAAGTAAACATACAATTTAATTGCCATAAAATCCAGCACATTACGCATAGCGCGCACCTATACTTTCAAGCTACAATTTTTAATTTTTAGGTATATTTGTCGTATAATGCGCAATCCCTTTTTAAGAAGAAATCTGAAGTGTACTGCGCATTGCTCTTATTTTTTGAAGTCGAGTTGCTCTTATTTTTCGAGGTATTATGCCAAGCTTTAGAGAAAAAAATAGTATACTTCTAGAACTATAACCCATTAAGTCCATAAGGAATGTCATTTCTTTTAAGGTATCCAACAGACGGAATCGATTTTGCAAAGGATAAATGTAATTTATGATATTTAGCGTCTTCTTAGATTAGAAAATGTATATAAAATTTTTTTTAAGAATTGTATTACAATAAAAAATTATTTTACAATATTTTGACAAAAAATGAACATAGAATGACCCATTTTCAAAATATTCTCCTTTTGTGAAAAATGCTAGTATTATATAATAAACTTTTGCCTGTATATAGCTCACACCTCTCTACAGAGGCTCAACTACAATTTTTGAAATATATAACTTAGAAGTGAGTTTATCCATGTTTTACGACAGCTGAGGGGTAAAATTTTAAGAAAAAAACGCCGATAATTATTTCCAATTGTTGTAACTTTGAAAATAATGTGAATTTTTCAAAAATCATAGTTGAACGAATCTCTGTACAAAGGTCTGAGCTATATACAGGCAATATATATTATTATAATAGAAGCATTTTTCACATAAGGAGAACATTTCGAAAAAAGGTTATTCAAGTTAATTTTTAGCCGAAATATTGTATTTAAATAATGTGTTTTTTGTCAAAATGTCCTTAAAACAATTTTATACATGTATTCTAATCTAAGTGACAATAAATATCATGAAAACTATCCATTTGTACACTCTTTTAAAATCACGGTTCCGAACGTAGTCAGATACCTTAAATAAGCAGCATTTTAAACAATGTAGAAGTCTTTTTTTTTCCTATTCTCATCTTTTTTTTTTTAAAGCTCTCATTTTTATACCCGGCGTATAATGCGTACCCTTAAGTTTTGATTTTATTTTTTGTGTTAAAAGTGCGTTTTATACGCCGGATTTTATGGTATATATACCAAAATTAGAGCTACTCCAGACTGCTACTTTTCCAAAAATAGATTGAAGCATATTAATCGGCCATGGTAGCCAAGTGGACATGGATGCGAACCATGGCCGGCTTAGTCCAGTCATAGATTTTAGCGCCTATGAAGTTGTACCATGTAGAGAGGGTGTCGCATGTTAAATCTGCCAAGGATCAAAGTCCTCCTGTTGGAGTGGTGTGGAAGTTTATAGAGGGAACTACTATATCAGATGTCATCCTCATCACTTGAACGTGGTTCAGAATTATGAGGTTCATCGTTAAAAGCACTCATGTTGCTTTGCAGTGTGTCATAAATCAAAATCAAATCAGGTGGAGCTATATTAGCTGTATAGTCTCGAAATGGGTTCCAGTATCCTATTACCTCCAAAATATGTTTATATGTTTCTATTAAATTTGAAGTGATCCACACTTGCTTTTGAATGTCCTATCCTATTATTTTAAGAATGCATTCCATGAGCCTGTAATACTTGTATCACGTTCAGCGATCGTAAGGCATTTGAAACATTTCATTAATCTATTACGGTAAGAAAATATATTCTAAGCATATGCGTTACTTTTAAAGTACATTACCTAATAGTTCTTACTTTTCAGTGTATCCTATTTTCGTATACAGCAGTTGAATTTTTGTATTAGTTTTGACATCTCTTCAAATCAAAAAATAACACGAACGCATTGTTTGAATATCAACATTTTTCAGCGCAAACATTATTTTGAATATAAAAAAAAATTACTGTCTGTTTAATTAAAAGTGTATAAATTATATAGTTTATGAATGAAATTGTAATTTATTTGGATATTATAAATAGCAAATTTAAAGGTTTTTTGATGAATTTACTATTATATATATAATTTTGAAAGCTACCAGTTAAGTAAAAAAGTACCAGTACTTTAAAAGTTTTAAAGCTTCTCTACCAGTTAAAAATAATATGTCTATTTATTACTTATAGCTTATAGTTGAAATTTTAGAAATTTTGGATGTAAAATATTTCAGGAATTCTATAAAATGTGTAGTTAAATAGGTTCTCAAGTCGTATTTCAAATATATACATCCCAGGGTTTTAATAACATTTAATGACGTTGTCTAATTTAAAGCCTACAAATAGTTTTAAAGATACACTATTTTGTAACGAGTAAATTTAAGCGTACATTACCACATACGTAATTAAATTTAATTACTAATAAAATCTGTCAATTTTGTTTAAGCTCTTTGTTAGAAAAATTACGGGCAATTATATTGCTCTCTTTGAGTTAGATACCTGGTAAAACCAGTTCAAAGTCAATGATCACCATTTAATATGTTAAAAGAGAAAATAATTTGAAATGTCCAAAAATATTTTAAAAATAGGGAGAAAAAAAATCAAATCTCGAGAGAAAAAGTTGGTTAAGTGGATGGTGAACCTTCACAATGTTAGATTTCGGTCAAACTTACGATTTTGATTTTTTACACTAAAACTATTCATTATATTTCATAGAATAATTATGTTAAAGACTTTTGTCATTTAATTAATAATTGCTGAATTATTTTTTTGTTTTGATCAAATAAATGTTTAAAATGCACTTTTCTTAGCTCGCAAATTGTTCCTTTTCATAGTTACGTAAAACTCTCCTTGCGTTTCAAATTACGTCACAGAGATTTTTACAATTTATAGAAGAGGATATAATTCACGAACTATAGTGCATTAGTTTTTTTTAAAAATTGACGTATCATATTTTGTGTTATTTTGAATACCTTGAATGTTGGATAATTGGCAAAATATTTCATATAGTATAGAGAATTTGTCTTTTTTTTATAAAATTTTATTCTGAATTTAAAATCCATACACAGATATATTTTGTTGTAGTTCATAAATATATAAAACAAAAATTATGTACATATCTTAAAAACTAATACGCAAGGAGCATTTTTAAAAATAGTTTTAAATTTTTTAGTTTTATAAAAATCTGTTTATAATAGTTTTTTAAAAATATATTTAAATTAAGTGAAATATAATAATCATTTACTGTATTGATTATATTTTCAGCTAATTAAGTTAACAATTTAAGAAATTAGTTTTAATGGTCAACCATTCCCTTAAATGGAAAATGCACTTCGCTATTTGGAGGTTATTTTACGAAGATAATAGTTAAATGTTCTACTTTCCAGGAAAAGTTCGCAAAATGGAGGTCCAACTATAATTACTTAAATCAAAGAATAAAAATTTAAAAAGCATTTTTAAGGATTCATTGTAACAAATGATTTACTGATCATAATAGAGGCTTATAATGAACGGAATTCCCAAGAAATCAACATAAAACATTTAAACATAAAACATAAAACATTTAAAGAACATCACAATCTGTAATTATTAAAAACAATTCGATGTATTAACTATGCATGTAAAATTAATTTACTTATTTAATCTAATTTTTCTTTAAGTGTGATATGAAATTTTAAATTATTGATAGATAATATCGTTTTTAGAAATAAGAAAATAACTACTGATAGAAAAATAAAAAACGCATTTCAAAAAGGAAATAAACGAGTATAAAAAATACGAAAGACCTCTATCTTTTTACTTTTAATTATTTGACAAACATTTTTTATGGATAATCACAATTGGAAGAGAGTTTCAGTTTCATTATCAAAAATAGATTTTCTGACATTTGTCCACTTCATAACATAAAAAATCTAAAAAACATTTTTTTCTTGTATTCTGCCTTTTTTTCTAGATTGCAATGATTATTTTTTTCTATAAAAAAAATACTTACTACTTTTTTACTAGTTTTAGCTCAAAGAAGTTACTCGAGTTATATTTTTTGCATTATCCATAACTTCTGATTTCTTTAATCATTCCTTGTTTTTTTTTAGAGGTTCTAGATTGTTTACTCTTAAAAATTGGATCTCAAATATATAACTTTAAAGAATATAATTTTTAAAAAAAATATGCAAGTAATATGTTAATAATTCTCAGACAAATATGTTATACTGTCTTTTTCAAATACTAATTTTTTGTAGCGAAGAAAAAACATGAAGCGTTTTATAAACACCCATTTTGGCTTAAAAGTTATTTAATGTATTGCTTACTTACTCTAAAGACAATTTTTGCAAAATTTTAAATATTTTAAAGATAAATTAGAAAGATAGTTAAGATAGAGATAGTTAAAAAGGTTTTGAAGTTTTTACGGATGAGAAAAAAAATGCTTTTAAAACTCCCAAAAATAAATTCCAGATTACCTTTTTAGTTGTTAAAAGTACCTTAAGAAATTATTTAAGTTTTTTTTTAAATTTAGTTAAGAGCTTCTTAAACATAAAATTTAAAAATGTGAGAACAAAAATTCAAAAACTACTTTAAATGTGTTATTCCATTTTGATAATTTTAAAGAATGTGAATGTCAAAAAATTTATTTATAAAGTGTAATTTCAATTAATTTAAAGTAAAAATCATTTATTATTGCTTACATACAACCCTTAAATATTTTTTCACACTGAATATGAACTTTTTTACTTCTTTTTTTTATTTTTAATAACATTACCGCATACTTAAAGAATTAATACTAATTGGTTGATGAAAAATTTGATCCTTTTAGAAATAATTTTCATATCTAAATTCTATCACAAAATTATCTAAAGCATTGCTGGAACGAATTTGTCTTTAGCTTCCTCACAAAGAAACTTATATGACCATAAATATAGATAATTATTTAAATTTCATTAATTTTTTAATTATGGATATTTTTATAAAAGTTGATTGTGTATTAAAATTGAAACAATTAAAAAATTTGCCAAAAGTATCTGTTTTTACGAAAGTGTGCATTATCCTATATTTTCCCTAAAATCTAAATGCTGAATCATTGGACTTTTGTGATTTTATCAATTATACCTATTGGATTTTATCAATTAAACCTATTGGATAAATATGCTTCTAATTAATAACTTAAATAATCTCCCACTGTTTATTTCTGACAATTGTTAGATTTTTCTTCTTTAATAAATTAATTTCTCTAGAATATATTTTATTTAAATTTGTATGTTTTTCTTCATTATGGATTTTTTCATCTTGAATTCAAATAAAAAAACCACATTGGAAAATTTGTGTTTCAACCAAAGGTTTTATAATATATAACTTGAAATATCTCAACATAATTCATTTAAAAAAATATATATATATATCTCGAAAAATTACTAAAATTGAAAACGAAAAACTTAACTAAATTACATGAAATTCATAGCACAATTTAATTAAATTTATTTCTTATCTTCTCATAAAATTGGTTTCTTTTTTTCCTTCAGATGGTTAAATTGCTCTCTAAATACTTTAAAATTTTTTTTCATTATTATTTTTCTTCTTGTTATTATTGTTTATAAACAAAAGAGTCATGTTGATTTTTTGCGTTTTACTCTAATTTTTCCCTATACAGGGCGAACACGAAAAAATGGACCAGACTTAAAAAAAATCTTGTTTTGGAAACTACTGTATATGTTATAATAATGATACATGAATGAAAAGAGAAGTATACAATGTTTTTTTCCACCACTGATCAACAGCACAATCAAAATCGATGTGATTGAAATCCAAACCAGGCGACAAAATCAGCGAAGAGTTTTTGGGAATTAGAACATACCCAGGTTTTTAATTTATTTCGGTGCAACGTGCATTCCAGCAAGAGATTGGGGACTGTATCAAAATTTTGCTTGAAAAAAATTATGCCCGCCGCTTTCGGAAGAAGCAGGAATGGGCAAAGTTTTGTTTGAAGTCCCGGAAGGCTGCGAAAGTAGCCATCTGTAAACTTGAGATGCTGCAGAAAACGGTATGAAAAATTTTACGAAATAAAATTAAATTTTGGACCGTATCATTTGCAATTAACACAACAAATAACAGAGAACGACAAGTAAGAATTTGTGCAGTATTGCGAACTATTGGTCGCGTGATGCTACAAAATATCTGGAATGAACTGGATTACATATTTGACGTATGCGGTGTGACAAGAGGGTCACACATCGAACATAAGTAACAGAAAAAAAAATTGGTGATTTTTTTTTATTCATATCCTTTTTAATATTGCAGATTTTGATAATATGGTGTTTTAAAATCTTGTCCATCATTTTTACTCCCCCTGTATTTAACTCGTTAAATAATATCAACAAAAATGTAAAGAAGAATAGAATATAGGTTAGATTTAGTAAAAACAAAAACAAAAAAAATAAAAATTTTTCTTTTAAAAATTAAAATTTGCATTGGTAAATACAGTGAAAATCGTTAACACAAACTGAGAGGCTAAAATTTTTTCGTTTGGGTTAAAAATATTACAAAAATTATAAAAAAAACATTAATTCAAAAAAATTAAGTTTTTTGGTAATTTTATTTAAAAATATATATAAAAAAGAGAGAAGAGAAATGCATGTAATTTTAAAAACAATAAAACAAAAATATTCATAAGATCTTAATGAAATTTAACAAAAAAATATCAAGCTTTTTCAGAAACAAAACATTTATTGAGTTTTTCGGAAATTTGTCTGGTATTTTCTTTTGCATTGTCTTTCTTAGTATCAAATTGTCAACAAATGGTTCGATGTTGCTCATTTTGTTAATCATTTTGCCTTTAGACTGCACGTCTAAATGACTGCGTATACTTTTTACGATGCTCCTCATTTCGCATAACGTCGGGAAAGGAGCTCCATTATTCGTTCCTTTTCGTTGTCGTAATCTGCATCAAAGATATTTTTTAAGCTTTGAACTAACTTCAAAATGTTTTTGGCTGCCAAATAATGGGGGTTTTGCACGTTATCATCCTCTGCTGCAACAAATTCTTCCGATGATGAACCTGGGTGGCTGGGTTTGCGTATTTTGCTCATTCCCAGAAGGGAAATCTTTTCGTGTTAAGCGATTTTCGTTTCGTGAGAAGAGAAAAAAGATGCATGAAAATACATAGTATTTTGTCAAGACCGCTGTATTATTTCGTGTTAAGCGTATATCACTGTAACTTGCTTAATAGAAACCCATTTGTAAAAAAATAATAATTATATTGGATGAGTATAAACATACAAATATGATTCAAAAATTCTAAATGGAAAATTCAAACATTTTACCACTCTTTTGAATCAAAATTAAAAATCCTAAAGTTCATCTTTTCCGTTAAATCATTTCTATCGTTACAGGTACTATCTCACTTTTAGATATTTTCTCATCCAAACATTGATTAACAGCATTCTTTCGTAATTCCAGGCTTGGATTACGTGGATTACGAAACCTTTTCATGAGGCCATCAGTCGCTTAATGAAAAGCATTCCTGTGTCGTGTTCTAAGCACTTAATTACCTAAGATAGATTAAGGTAAGATTTATAAGAGACTAATTTTCCTGAAAGAATGAAGTGACAGAGAAAAAGTGTTACAATTTCACAGGTTGAGTATTTTGTTATAAAATTGACGAATTAGAATTACTTAAGTACACCTTCTATTTCTCCTTTCATCATGATGGAATTTCTTAAGGAAAATTAACTGTCAAGAAAATTTAACGATGCTGCACGATGTCATTTTGATACTTATTGCTAAAATCTGAACTCTTGAATACGTTTTGCTAAAATCTCAGAAGACGTAAGAAGTTGCATGATTAAACTTATAAATTTTAAGTTTTGTATCATTTAAAAAATAAAGTTTAATGTGCTTGACACACAGTTAAAACTCATAATAACTCAATCAGTTACCAAACTCTTAACCAAAATAGGAAACTGCGAGTTATTTCCATTATTAACATAATTTTATTTATTCACAATAATATGTAAAAAGATTTACATTAATGTTTGATCCTATTCGATCACCTATTTGGATATTGAAACGAACATTAAAGAAGACTAACATCGTATAAGAGGTTATCCAAATTTTAAGAAAATGTGTATGCTTATACTTTATGAAAAAACTTGCAAATTATTAACGTTTGGTGATTAATGATTGGCTAGCTGGACTATAGTACATAGCAACGGAGCAAGTGAAGGGGAAAAGAGGATATTATAAAACTGAAATATAACTCCCAATAGTATGTGATTTTGTCGAAGCACATAGACTGCATCAAACCCTTGCAGAAGAATTCAAGAACATTATGAGCACATGTTATCCCTTGAAACAGTAGTGCAATTAGACTAAAGAAATATATGATGATTTAATCCCAGTTTCTTCGATCCCAGTTTCCGTCAGAGTGATACTAACATTTGATGATGTTAATTTGAATATGGGAACCATAACAGTACAGAGCAAGATAGCGGTAGACCGAGCGATGACGAAATGCGATGGAATTGTGATAATCCGATTAGCACTCACAGCTACTGATGTGTCCTTTTGAATAATTTGCCGCACTGTTGCCACCCCAATACCAGAAATGACCATCTACAGGTGATTCAGAGAATAAGAGCTGAGGTGACGTAAGTCATTGTATTTTCTCCCCTCACCATTGAATACTACCAGGTGTTGTGTCGGATGTAATCTACAAAAATGAATAAGTGTATATTAACGTAGCATAATACAGCATTGCGAAGGCTGTTGGCGACTTCCCAAAAAATTTTATCATTCAGGGGGGACGTCCCGGTTCACCCTTAACCTCGTACGAAAGGTTTTTGGCCATGATACATTAAATGTACATCGGCCTTTCTCGGCCATAACTAATTGGCCACTGCGACCCTGCAATCTACAGGGGAATCAAAATGGGGGTCAATCTTTTAGGGGGAAGCCCCACTTTGCTTTTTTCGAACTGGAGGGGGCTTGTAAAGACGCCGGAATTTTTGGGGGAAAATCAGCTGGGGAAAACCCAAAATTTTGGGAATTGCACTTTGGCCCCCCTTTACAAAAGGGGAAAGCACCGTGATCCGTCGATGAGATTCCAGGCCTCGTAGTATTACCCTGCTTTTCGGGAACAACATTAAAAATCACTGCAGGGAACCGGGCCCTATATAAAAAAAAAGAATGGCACCACCAATCCACCATTCAAAGATTAAAATTTAAAACAAATTTCTTCAAATTATCTAAACCATAAGCTTATATCAATATCAGATTTTGGATCAAAATAGGTTATTACACAAAACATTTTAAATTTGTTTGCAAATTAACGTCAGGCATTTCTTAAACATTTTAAAATCAATCATTCAAATCCAATATTGAAAAATATAGAATCAATTTAGAGCTAATAACAAAGTAAAACCACTGAGCAAAAGCGTTTTTTCTTGTTCTTTCATTTTTTCCCTGTTGGGGACACTTTTAATTTTCCGCTTTTTATTAAAATGTGCACCAAATCTGAAGCTTTTTTTTACTTTTTCTTTTCAGATTTTGTTGCACTGAATTGTAGAATGATTTTTTCCCTTCCACTGGAAAATTATTTTGAATATCTTATCTTAACTGCAATAAACGCGCACAGATTCACCGCATTTTTTTTTTCAGTTGTAGTAGAGCAGAAAACATAATTTCATCACACTTTTTGAATTTCACATTTTAGTAGATAACGATTCATAATTTTTTTCATTTTGATTTCATTACCACGTGCATCATCTTCTTTCTTTGAGGTATAGCCTGCCGCCTAATGACAAGACGTGGCGAGTTATATGGTTACATTGATGAGGCAGTCTTAGGTTGGCAGATATACTAATTTATTTCACATTTAAACACAAAACAAATAAACATCTAGACAACACTAAACACAGCACAAAAAGGCACATGCGCGTTACATCATGACGAAGACTAGAGAAATCTTTTCCGGAGTATCTTGAGGCATTTAAAGGAAGCGGCAACAGGATGTCTTGGAATCCGCGTGATTTTCGAACTCATATGACTTCCGTGGACGGAGCTTGTGATTGGTGGAAAGACATCGTACGAGAATGTCTTATGTAAGTTTACTTTTAATAAGCTGTTGTTTTAATTTATAAAAGATACGATTAAGATTAAATCCCGTTAATGGGCAACAATAATTAACTACTTTCGGAAAATCTTGAAGGTACGGGCCTTTCAAAAAAATTTTTTAGATGAAATTACAGGGAATTATCACACACACACATAAATATATATATACGGGGTGTGACACAAAAAAAAGACTGGTCCCAAAAAATAGAAAACAAATTATTGGTAAAGTAGTATGGCTACCATTATTGGTAACGGTTCTGGATCGAGGTTTTTCGGTTTTTACCTGGACCTCTTCAACTGTGGTAAAATGGGTTGCCTTTCTACAAGATTTAACTGTAGGAAATAAAACAAAAGTCGCATGGGGCCAAATCAGGTGAATAAGGAAGAAGCCCCATTACAATAATGTTTTTGCAGGTCAGAAACTATCTGACAGATAAGGCCATGTGAGCAGAGGCATTGTCTTGGTGCAACAGTCACTCCACTCCGAATCTGGCCTTTATTTCCCCTAGTTTTTTTCAAAAGTTTTTAGAACTTCAATGTAGTAGTGAAATGGAAACCCACTCATATCACGAATTTTGGCTATGTTTTGGTATGCAATCGCTGACCTTGGGCGCTCAGTAGGTTCATCATTTTCCACACTGACCCTTCCCCTCAAAAACCTCTTACACCATTCAAACACATAAACACGAGACAAAGTTTCATCTCCATAAGCCTCGGTCAATATTTGAATTTTTTCGCGGCTGATTTCTCGTTTCAGAAGAAATTTGATGTTGATTCGATTTTTTCCGGATGAATGCAGTTGCACGTGTTCCCTCAATGACAAAGTATTTCTAACTGGCGGTATCGAAAAAGGCGAAACTGGCCCAATGGATAGAGGAGGTGCGTGAGATGACGTCACCAAAACAGTCGTTGTCAACTCAACTCTACATGCTTATTCTCGTTTTTTATTGTGCCACACGTTGTATATATCTATATATACTACTTTCTCTAAACCGATGCAAAAGCAAAAATTACATTTAACGTGATCTGTCTCACAAGCAACCAAATTCTCGATTTTTTTAATAAAACTATTCTCTTATTTCATTCCTTTCAAATCATTTAACATTTTTTTTTCATTCAAAATCTGTTTAAATCTTAAAAAATCATATTCCGAATCACCATGAAAGTTTTATTTTTGACGTGTAATTTTAATTTTTCTTCAGATGATAATTACCGAATTCACATATTTAACTATCGTTATATTGAAAGACAGAAAAAAACCTATTTATGCTTTTGATATTCTTTTTAACAGACACATATTTAACTAATATTTTTATTTAATTATTTGTATTTTTACTAAAAAATCATAAGCACGTTATTAATACATGAATGTGTGTAAAAAAGATAACACTTTTTTATACATTATTTAAATGATAAATTGCATTTAGACTAAAGTGTTAATACCATTCTTATGATTTCATCATTATACTGAATCACATTATCTGGAAAAATAAAGTTGAATAGAATCAATGAATATTTGCATAGAAATATAAAAATGTTATTTTGTTTCTAATCTAAGTTTAATCTTTTGTTCTCGATAAATTATTCTACCTTATTAAAGAGTAACAGTCATAAATATATATATATATATTTCAAAAGTATTTTATATAATCTTATTCCACTCTAAAATGCTCCTTTCTAATTAAAAGAAAAGACTCATTTTAATCCGAAGATAATTATGATTTCTGAGCTCGTGAAGCTCTAGATATAACTTTAACTATTGGAATATATTTGGAAACTTTTGACAGTTTTAAGTATCCTTTTAAATTTGCGACAGCTCTTTTAAATAATATTATCTTATTCCTGCATTTCTAATGTCTTTAGAATTAAGTTTAGAATGAATTAATTATTTAGAATACCACTTGTACTGTGTGTGTCTGCTTTTAAAGTTTTGCACCATTCATCGAATCACACTCATTGGTATTTTTTCATAATTTGTAAAAGATATTATATTAAAGTTATTTTACTTAAATTAATAAAGGATCTATCTTCCTCATTTTTCATCTCCACGTAATTAATAAAATATATCAAAATGAAAATTTAGTATGCCATTTATTATCTCTAATTACATTATTTTATTTTTATAATTAGAGTAAAAGTCTGTTCTTTTTCGAGTAGACTAAATTCACTTAAAAGCGATTTTTTCATTCTAGAGTTTTAGGATGTATAATTATATCCATAAAAAACATTTATAATTATTCACTTAAACTATTAAATTCGCTAAATCGTGATTCTATTTAATATATTACTTCGATGCTCGATTTTAACTCTTTATCTACCTTATTATGATTTACTACAGTTTTTTTTTCATAATATTTTTTTAATCACTATATTAAAATCAAAGGGATATATCAAAAACAAATTATTCAACTTAGGAAATTTAACCTTTGAGCTAATATAATTTAAAGTATTCAACTGAAAAATTAATTATATACACTGTTCATTTAAAATAAATAGTCAAATCTTTTTCAAAGGTTTTATTAATATCAAAAAAGCATTAGTTTTTGACGTTAACTATTTTTTTCGGAAAAAAAATGTTTTCCCAACCGCTGAAAACGCAACTTCTGCTAAAAAACTATTGTCTTCCCGAAAAAATACCCATCATGGAACCCGTGCTGCACATTTTCCGAAAGGATTTAAAAAATATTCCTGCAAGAATAGTTAGAGCAAAAATGGTTATTCTTTTTTAAAGTATTATTATAAGTATCGTCGGTAAAGGGGGGTTAAAAAGATTGTCAGCCTTACTTTATTTTTAGTGGTAAAAAATAAACAATATATAAAAAAATATTTTCAGTTTGACGTATTTCAAATGATACGTAAATTGAATAAACGTCAGTTACAAACATTTCTTCTATAAAAGCTCGTAAATTATCAAAAGAAGAATGTAATAAATATACAACAAAAAAAAAATTTAATTTTTCCTGATGGGGAAAACTTTAGAGTTTTCTGATAAATCAATCTTTTCAGTATTTCTGTAAAAATCTTATTTTTATTTATTCACTGGTTTAGTTGTAAGAAAGTCACATTTTATGTATCGAAATGCAATTTTACATATATTCTATTAATGGGATTGCAATATTATCAATTATTTTGTTTCGAAAACTTTGTAAAAATATGTATTTTTCTTTTGCTATATTTAAATTAGGGGATGTTTTCAACATTTCGTGTTACAATTTTTATTCTGAATAACTAAGAGTAAAGTTCTCAACCTTTCAAAATGTATGATTACAGTTCTTCATTGCTAGTACGCGCACCCTATGAATATTTTGTATAAAAAGAAGTTATATTTACCCCAAATAAGTTTTTAATTATTAGTATGTTTTTCACCATGCTCTCAAATCTCAGTTTTAAACATTTACTTAGTATAGTCATGCCATTCTAAATTTTTCAATTGTTGCTGATATTACTTAAGATGTAACCCGATGTATTAAAAAAAGTTATGTATTTTTTTAGAAAATTAGAATCTTATTACAAACATATTTATATTTTACCTGCTTCCTTTCTCCAACAATGTTCGCTTAAAAAGATTTTAAAACATCTCAAAATAAATCTCCAAAAGGAAATGTTAATGCATTTATACTAACTTTTTATATGCATCATTAAAACAATTGATGCAGCAGTCAATTTATCATTTCCTTCTATTTACAATAAGAAAAAGTAAATTTATAGATTTAAAAACATTTTTACGATGTTCCACAAAACAAAATTCATTTCCTTATAAATTTGCTGAATTATTTAAAAAGAATAATTAGTCATCTTGAAAGAATAAATAAGTGGACAAATGAAAAAGAAAATGAATCCCTCATCGTTGGAAATGCATTAAACTGAAGTATCCTCACTGAAGCACTGGCAGAAATGCCTGGAATAAAAAAAAGTTTCTTTAGATAATGAGTTTTTATTTTTCAAGCCAATTTAGTAAAACCAATGTTTATATGAGTGGCCCAAGTCACATCGCTCTTCTCAAAAATGCTCCCTAATTGTTTTGCTCATTCCACGCCTATGTCTTTGGAATTTGAAAATCACCTGGGCTTGCAACTTGCAAAAATACCAAGGACAGAAATCACTAATGAAAATTGTGTCATAAAAATTTCAAACAAACTTAAATTTTGTTTGTAAATTCCCCGGTTAAAACTAAACCAATTTTGTGAAGAATAAAGTGTTTATTGGAAATAATATTTAAGCAACTAATGAGTTCTAGCACATGATGTCATTTCCGTTCTATGCCGGCTTCCTGCCAACCCAAGTCTTAAAATCTATTAAAACACCTAAAATTATGTAACTGAAAAAATCTGTGTTATGATTTCTTTCTTTATTATAAATTTATTTTTTCAAACAATTATATACAGATGTCCCGGAATTTAAATATAAGCGGACACATATGGTAAAGGTGGGGTCAAGTAAAATAAATAAGAAATTCCTTACACTTGGTTAAACTCAAGGTGACCAATTTTTTACAAAAAGCAAGGATGGTACTGAAGAAAAACATACGTAACATATAAAAACAAAATACACCTAATTACGCTTTTACAACCCTTTGAATTACTTAATTTTAAACAGCAGGCTTTTTCATTGAACGATTTTTTTTTTTTTTGTCAGTATATCTTTTCTAATATATAGAAAAACTTCGAGCAAAGAAACATCCTCTACACAACCCCCAAGCCCCACTGTTAAAATTTCTACAACATTTGGATTATTTCACCCCACATTCCTAATATTTTTACAAATTATAAATCACTTATCTGAGAAAAAAACGATTACCGCAACGAAATGCATGCTAATTTCTGTCAATAGACGGAAGTGCACATTTTTTCCGTGAAATCACAATTATGAAAAATCTCATTCCCTGAATTGTGTTTTTCTATAAAAGAATCCATTACTATATTTTATGCTTCCTTTTGTTTATTATTGGACGAAATGTACCGCAAGAAATTCTAAACATTTTATGATGAATAATAAAATCCTTTATATAAGAAAAAAAGTTTGTAATTTATGTTGTACTGATACTGCACAAGTTGGGTAATTCTAAAACAAAACAAAGGACTTAAAACTTACCCTAAAACAGCTTTAATTTTATATATATATATATATATATATACATTTCCTTTTTATTTTTACTTGAGAACTAGCTGATAGCAATTTTTACATAGAAATGCAAGAAATTGGGAGAAGCTGTATGTTAAACTTTACGGTAAGTAAGCACAGCCAAAGTATCGATTATCCAACTGACACAAATAAATGCACCACATCAATCCAAAATACCTTTGTCTGCTGTGGTATTTTCAGTCCTTAGGCAGCACAAACATGAATTCAATGCTGAATAACTACACTTATGGAAATGTGTTCGCCTGGAAATGGTTAAATATTTTAACCTCTTTTATCAATTTAAACATTCTGTTTTTCCTTTCGTTCTATCAAACTCTACATGTACATTGTCTTAATTTTCAAACAAAACAAAGCTGTCACTTGATTTTAAATATACTTTTCTTTCGATAAAAATTTGACACAGTTTTCTATATATGCCTAATTCACTTGCGATGAAGTCAAAAAACAACATTGAAAACTTTTATTTCCTGTGATAATTGTTGCAGACCATTCTTCGACATATTGAAAACATGTTTGGTAAAAATTCTGCACTTCTTTGGTAAATTTTTCCGTTATACCCGTATTTGATTCTTCTAAGTTTGACGATTTTCTTTTTATTATTTAAGAATAAATCTTTCTTGAAAACATAATTTTTTTTAGACAAAATCGCTTAAAATAAAACTAACTTCTAAAGTAGAAGTATGGTCACCATCAATCATTTGAATCATTGCGTGAAAAATAAATTCCTGATTATGTACAAAATGCATTAATATCTCTGATAATTCCTACTGTACCGGCACATGACGCGTAACAGTTCGGTCTGACATCTCTGAATGCAGAGATTAACCGATTAGTCTTATAACATTGAAAAGGAAGACAGTTTTTACGGAAATACAGAAACTATTAAAGAAGGACTGTCCTCCCTAAAGGAGGATGATTGGTCATCTTAGTTAAGTTAAGACGACAATATTTTTAAATATTTGGAAATTTGACAACCTCCAACACATTATTAGTTACTGTGACCACACATTTTACAATTTTACGATGATTTTTTTCACTAACGTCATCTTTCAAAGCCGTATTATTAATCGCAGTCACAAGTCAGACAAAAAATTTGCTGATTTCCTTAAAACTACCGCCGTTTGTGTGAGTTGGGGCTTGAGAAAAAAATGTCATCTAACTTCGACTCTCCATAAGAAAAACTATTATACACATCATGTAACACATGTGTGTTATATGATATACACATATGCTATTATACACACAAACTATTATACATAGTTTATTTGTGTATTTAAAACTATTATATACACAAAAATTATTTTACACTCAACCTCAGATAAGTTTCTCAAAATTTGGCACTTCGGTTATGATTCCAAAAAAAATGGTACAACTGTTGTTCGTTTCTATTCATAACAAACTTTGCCATTCTTTTTACAATTTTTATTAGAACAGTTATAAAGAATGAAAAACAAATAGGAACAACATACAAAATTCTCAGCGTATTCAATTAATACTTATTCACGTTAGTATAATTTTTATTATAACTCCTTCCCATGTCGTGGACCCAACGGCTATTATTACGCAAAACCTAAATTGAGTTACAATGTCAGTTAATTGAATTTTACTGTTATGAATGATGCACGTAACCAACATGTTCCTCTTTTTTTGCCTCAAGAATATTTGATTGGTTTAAGGTTTAAGACATTTCCATGCTATTAAATACTGCATAAATTTATCTCGACTCTATTCCAACACATGCATAGAATTAATCCTCTTGAAATAGTAACTTTTTTTTATTTTCTTGAAAAAAGATTACGGGTGAAAAGATGCAATTCTTATTCACTGTTTTTGCTTTATATTTCTTTTAGAGTGAAGCATTACTACCCCTGTAATTAATCTTGCAGCTTCTGCCTAAACATTTTGATTTCAAACATTCGCATGTAACTTTGCGTTTTTGTGATATGATACAATACAAATTAGGATGTAAATAATTTCCGATTATAACTCTTTCATATGATAGATCTAATGCAATAAGAATGCAAATTGTGTGTATCGGATTCTTCTCTTAAAATATTTTATGCCATCAATGATAGAGAAGTTAGGGCTACAGTTCCGAATAATATTGCCTCGGGTTGTTGTTTTTTTTGTTTTTTTTTTAATCTTTTAATTAGCATGGAGTATCAGATCGTTGCCTTAGAGCAGTGGTCTTCAAACTGTGTTCCACGAAGCCCTGGGGTCCCACGAGTCAAAAAAAAAAACCGAGGAAATATTATGTAGGCAAAATGGATTCCCTTTCTCTATGAAGTTTGAAGTACTAGTATCTAATGCCCCTCCTATTCATTAAAACTGAACATTTTATTTATATATAACTTTATTTTGCAACACTTTTTAAACGTATTATAATATAATAAAAGAATACTAAAACGTTACATACATACTTCCTGCTAGATTGGGAATATTCTATTTTTTACTATCTCGGGTACCACGAGATAATTTTATACTCGTTAGTTAGCACAATGGCTTGGAAAACTAAATAGTTTTCTAATAGAAATTGCACCCTTTTACACAACTTGTAGGAAGCAACACCTATAATGAAAGAAAGGGAACAACGTATCTCGACAGAGAGTTGAGAACTTCTAAATTTTAAGTTGCAAATTCATGCAAAATACACGGGATTTCTCACACAGATATAAAAATTTTAATGTCATTGTGTTTAAGTGAAATATATTTCTCAATGTAAGTGGCAACAAAAACAAAATATAAAAACAATATATAATACCATTGCATTTAACTTTCGATGGTCCAAGGAAGTCATTTTGACTGCTTTGAATTCCTGATTTAGAAAAACAATTACGTATACATGACACCACTTTCTTAGAAATTTCAGAATTATATACTTTTTGCAGCGGCAAAATTTTTTATCGCTATATTTACTAATAATTTGTTATATAACTGTAAATACTTAAAAAATATTAAAAATTACCTCTAGTTCAAATTCCTTCTCGTACATTAAATTACCTTCTTTTCAATAACAAGCTTTTGACTGCTCTTTTTTTTGGGCGATATACTAAACTTCAGTTCTTTTCAAAAAGTTAGACCCCAATAGACAGACTTGATAGTATGTGCACAAAAAATAAATGTAGCATATATCCTGAAATATAAATTCATGGGTGAAAGTGACACTTGAATCACAAATTAATATTATTAACGAGTGTCTATATTTAAAAATATTAGATTAGGTTATCATTTTTAGGCACTTTATGTAAATGCAATACTTTTTTAATTGCTTTTACTTAAAGTGCCTATAAAATGTTGATCTACTTCAAATATTGTTTTGATATAGTATATTCTTCTCGATACAGGAAAATGAGGAAATTAGGGATCAAAGATCGACCCCAGGTGCGGGACATGATATCACCATTTTACCCAGCCAAGCCAACGTCTTTGCGTACCTCTATGTAAGTAGTTGATTTGATCCAATCCTGAATGATGAAAATGAACAAGTCAGCCATTTTTTTAAAGATATGGGATTGATATTTAGGGGATCGATAGTACTATCTGTATGGTTAGGTAGTGTATGCAAGGACCTCGACCCCCAGGTGTCTTCCCCTCCCCGACACAGCATTTTACCAATGCAAATCCTGACTGTAGTCTATTTATCGCCTACCGAAACACCCAGGGTTTGATAAAAATCACTTTACTTTCATCATGGAAATGACCTTGAAGTGACGTTATTTTAACATCTCCCGTCAATTAATCCTATCCCTTAGGCATGATGTGAAATCCCTAAGGGATAGGGGAAGGAACACACCTGGGGGTGAGTCCTTGTACTTCCTAACCATACAGGTATTACAATCGATCCCCTAAATATCAACCCCATATGTTTAAAAAAATGGCTGACTTGTCTATTTCCCAACATTTCACAAAACAGTTCAGGGATTTGACTGCAAATTTCACTTTACTTACATAAGGGAAATGGCCTCAAAGCTTATCTTTTAGTCAACTTCTTGCGTGAATTGGATCATCTCCCTTAGGGATTCGATGAAAGCCCCACTTACTATTTTCTCCTGCGACATGTATATGAAATGTGGCTCCACGAAAACACATTCTAATTCTAGGGGTTCCACTAAAGCACCTTCAAGTTCTAGGGGTTCCGTGAATTGAAAAAGTTTGAAGATCACTGACTTATACAGGTAGCATACTCACCTCGTACGGCTGGAGTCTATATATTTTCTGGATGCGAAAATCGTAGGCACGTACATCATATGATTAGGTGGAATGTAAAAGATCGCTTGAATTAAGTAAATTTGAGCGTCAAAAATTTTGGTAGTATGAACCACCATTATATGGTATAATCAATGAAATGGCTCTCACGCTTGAGGACTTGCGTGTACACAAAGGCTAAACTATCAAAATTCAGTTTATTTAAAATTTAAAAAAATAGCTAACGTGTGGAGTTTAGCCTCTTTCTGGCTATTGTTTGAGAAACAAAAATTATTTCCTCACTGGAATCTAAATTTTTGTAGGCTGTACACACAAGTATTATACGCAGGATTTTATCTTTTTTATATTTAAATGATTTTTTTTCTCTGATTTATCTCTCAATATTTCTATTATCACTGGCTTCTGTGCACTTTTATTATGTTTCCCCGTTTCGGATTGTAGTGTAGTGCCTTTACTCTTCTTGAAAATTTTAGAAATGCAACCTGTAATTACATTTTTTTCCATTTTTCGTAATTATTTCGAAACTGCCTCTTCACCTGTTTGAAAAAAAAACCATTTCTCGTATCTTTCTTGATGATCTCTGTTTTTATGGTGCCATGCCCCATTTTATTACATTTTACAAAAACTTCTAAAGGGAACGAACAAAGACTTTCTTTACAACTATAATGTAGAAAATGTATTGCTAAGTAGTGTGGCCTTACCGCTGTAGTGCCAAAAGAAGAAACTTTATTGTCTTGTCTAAACCTTTAAATCAATTGACTATGTTCAAAGCTGCATAATTTCTCACCTAAACAAGTTGTACTTCCTTCTTAGACTGTTTGTCTGTATATAATTTTTGAATGCATAAATAATCCAAACAACTTAAATTCAAAACATTCTTTATTGTATTATCTCACAACTTGTAGACAAGTGCTTAGCATTTGTCTCAAAACTAATTGTTTGAGTCATTAAACGCTGAGTCTTACGATTTTGGACCTTGATGTCTTTATTATAAGTATATGTTTTCGTAGCAAACAAATTTAATATTTTCTTCTGAATTTTTTCTTTGAAAATTCTGTTCACAAATTCAATAATTTATATTCTTATAAATTTAAAATCTCACACAGTATTAGTAATATTTATATACACTCTCAGGCTATAAAATTAGCTTATCAAAAAGTAAGTATCAGATTGAATCGGAAATTAATGCAGATAATTATAAATGTGCTAGATATCTAAAACACAAGAAAAGTTATAAAAGTGCTTATACGCTGGATCTAAAAGACGATACAAACAATTACAGAATAACAAATGCAGCTAATTCAATTATCGCATTATATTCGTCTAGTACTGCGATAAATGTCACAATCTGTTCACGCATTAAATTAAGTAAACATCTGATGTTGTCGTGAAGCAGACAAAATAACAATTAACCCCCTCCTAATCATGCATTCAGTGGCACCTGGCATTTTAGCTTTTCACATATATACTGAATAGGAGATATACTCAAAAAGAAAAGGCTATGGAAGATTTTAAACTTTAAGTCGGAAGTCTTGAGTAACCTGAGCTATTGCTGAACATACATCATCCTGCTGGTAATTATACCGCGAATACTGATAATGAATTTCAAAAACTAGGGAACACTTACACTGCATCCATATACCACTGGGTCATTAATGCTTCACATAACATCATTAGAAGAAAACAGCTAAGGATTCCAGATCTTTCCACCTGCAGTGAAATAACTGCATTGTTCGATAGCATAGAGGGAACTGTTCACCATTTAACCACCACATCTGCAGCTGGGGACCAATGGGCTTGATTCATGAAGTCACATGATAAAAACAAACACGTGTTTTCCATTGAATTCAAAACAAACATTAAACTAATTGTACTTGTTCTATTTGTAAAACTCAGATAAAATTTCAAATTTCATATTTGGGTAAAGAAGTTTAAATTGTTAGGAAAAAAACATTTCTTCAAAAAGATTTTTTTTTAAATTAAAAAAAAGTCGTATTTTAATGCTTATACTTTTAAATAAAATGCATTTTGTATACATATGTACTGCAAAGAGCAAAATTTGGCAACACCGGAGCGCGTGAACTGATTAGTTGGAAACACAAGATAGTTTTTATCGTGTGACTATGACGTCACATGAGTTTTTGAATTGATTGGCTAGAATCACTTTATGCCTATCATGTGACTATGACGTCACATGAATTAACCTCATTGTCACTAGAATGAAGTGGTATCCATCACTAAATATTATACGTCTCCAGTATGAGGAGTCCCTCGTCTCCTTGGCTTGTCACCGCCATGCGTGGGGCGTCGTTGTTTCCGTGCTAAGCATAACACAAGTAAAGGGCACTGGGTTCACAGATTCACTCCCCCGAAAGTCCAGAAATGTTTCATGGTCAAAACATGAACTTCTATAAATCTTTGTACAGGGAAAGAAGTCATTGTTGGTCTATGATTTTGACTGTCACGTCTTGTTGTAGTTCTAGACGATCCAGATCAGATGTATAATACATATCGCCACGTATCCACTTCTCCCAAAGTTTTCTAATGGCATACTCAGGATGGCACGCCCAACTATTCTGTCGCATTCAGCCCAATAATGGGGCCTTCCCAAACTAAGTAAATTGCAAGAAATTTCCTAAGGCGGCTTAATCCTTTACACTTTTCGCAATCTACATTATCTTTCTAACATCAACATATAAGATATCATCACGTTTTGCTATAATATACAGTCCCCGGAATTTATAGGGAAGGCACCTATTTAATCCAATACCATTGCAGCATGGGCTGTCATGCGCACCAAATTTGACATTTGTATGCTAATCATCCCTCTACTTATTTGTACAATTTTGTACTTATAGCTTGATCTTTTCTTTCTGTTCTAATTATATTGTGTGTGTGTGTGTGTGTGTGTGTGTGTGTGTGTGTGTGTGTGTGTGTGTGTGTGTGTGTGTGTGTGTGTGTGTGTGTGTGTGTGTGTGTGTGTGTGTGTGTGTGTGTGTGTGTGTGTGTGTGTGTGTGTGTGTGTGCGTGCGTGTGTGTGTGTGTGTGTGTGTTTACGTAAAATTAATACAAACGTTGAAGGGAGGAATTGTATGAAACAGGCCACCAAGCGTGCGTTTAGAGTTGTGGCTGAGGCAGCCTATTGGAAGGTAACGGACTCATGGGCGGCGTGTTATGAATTTAAGCGTAATGCCGCTGAAGACCTGCCGTGTAGAGGAGCCATAATGCATCGCTAAATCCGTCGAAACCAACGTCCCCGTTGATGTGCGTGCAGGTTAGGTGAGGCGCAAACTCAGGTAAGTCAGTCCTCGTCACTTGACCGCAGGTCTTCGCACCGCAAAACTGCAGCCAAAAGCCCCTCGTAGTTAAATTAGGTTACGTTAATATTCCCTCATTCAAGAGGTTGTTTACGAAAATGGAAGTGCTAGCACGCACTGTATACACGACTCCTGCGCGAGCCGGTCAAGGCCCCGAATGTTTCACCTCCCCCCACATGGATTCCGTCTGCCAGTGAAGCTCGTGGTGCGCCTTCGCCAGCGCATCAGGGAAATTTCCTGGCTCTGCCTTCTAGCGGGTGGGGCCGCCTTCCCGAAGCCTGCCGCAAACCCGTCCGTAGTCCCGTGGTAAATCCAGATGTTACGTATATATACTATGATAAAAATCTAAACAATTGCAGGTCTGGTGCTTAACAATTATAATAGACATAATTTAATGATCAAAAGAATAAATGCTGATGTTTATAAATAAGGTTTTCATTTCATTCATTCAAAGATCTTCTTACTTAAAGTTAATCATTATGTCCAATATACAAAATATTATATTAAAAACACTACTTTTGTATTACTTGTATAACTGAGGTTCCAATCTTAATTTAACCTGAAACATTATTTAAAAATATATTTGAGATAATTTGCTCAAATATAACATTTTAAATATTGGAGTATTTGATTTTTAAAACTCAAACTCAGTGGCGCAAAACCCCTTGATGGCCAAGACCAAACTGTGTCCAACTCAGTGTACATGACCATTGGGCGCTGAGGTGCACAACCAGATGTCCCGATCAGGTGGTCAGTCTGAAGCGAGACCCCCAGTAAACAAAGTCCCCAAGCAAGTTTGGTACTCATTTACGACCCAGCACGGCAGAAGGGAATGGTGTTTAACGACTTTAGCTCTCGGGAGGATAGTACTGAACCCGTGGTACACGATATATCACCGGCTACCAAATCTTAATTTTGATGCTTTTACTGTATATTATTTTTATTATTTATAATAGAATATTATCTCTCCTTATAAGTCAGTGGTCTTCAAACTTGTTTGAGTCATGGAACCTTTAGAATTATAGTGTGTGTGTTCTAAGGAAATCCCACTATTTCTCTCTCTCTCTCTCTTCAGAAAACATATCATAAAATAATATTTAAAATAGATCAACATATTATAGGTATTTTATATAAAAACTAATAAAGAAAAATGTTGTATTTGTTACTAAATTTTTTTTATATCATGTTAATTTTAATTTACTCGTTCACACACACACATAATATTAATATATGCTCCAGGGGTCACTCTACATGCATTATAATTATTAACTGGGATATGTGATTGCATGTGTTTTTTTCACAAACTATCAAAATCTATATATATATATATATAGGTCTAATGAGATTATCTACTGTCACATTTCATATTCTGCTTTTAATAAATTTTTAAAATTTGTTTTTGCTACCACACAAACATTTCCCCCTTAAATACACACTGTTCTGAAAGGTATTAAAATATTTATAGCTGTGGGAGAAATCTTGGATATTTATTTTGCATGAATTTTTGATACCTAAAATTTAAGAGCTGTTATTGCTAAAATGTAGATTTTGGAGATATTTGGTTCAAAATTTAACCAAAAACGCGACCTCTTCTTAGCCCATATCTGTATTTTTAACGCAGGAATCTTCTTGATAGTTCAATCACTGTTCTTATACTACCAAACGATTTCATTGAATAATGAAATGGATTTTCAATCCAGCCCATAAAAAAAGTGAATCCATTTTGCACTCCCATTTATAATTTTTATTTTGACTCGTAGGACTGCTGGGCATACTTCATGGAACCTTTGGTTCCGTAGGAACACAGTTTGTGAAGACCACTACTGTACACCAATTGATCTTTTTGTGTGAAGTGTCACTATTCAATTCAAAGTATCACAGTACTGAGTTATATTTACAATCCTCAATAATTTAAGAATAATGTTAAGGTTTTTTTTCTTTAGTAATTATATTGTGTATATTTGTTATGAATGTATGACTTAATGACTAAATTTAACGTGTGGTTCATGAAATACTAGTATTTTTACCCCTTTCCCTTTAATTAGTTAAATAACTAAAGAGTAACTTTTAGATTTAAAACCTTATTTATGTAACTCCAACATAAAAGATCATAAAAATATATAACTCAATTTCAATCAATACATTTAGCTTTAATCACTAAATTGATAATTTTTAAAATATGTATTTTAAGAGCCCCATGTCATATATTACCAAAACAAAGTTTATATAACTGTTACTATATACATCAATAGTATAGTATATACCTCTCCTCCAAATTTTTTATTTCATTGCACTAACAGCAATTATTCTTTAAAGCTACAACAATGGAAGCGCAAAAATGTGTAATTTCAAGTAAATAAATAAATGCGCAACAGTAATTTTTATAGCAGAATAGTATAAGCTTAAGTTACTTATTTTCTTACTAAGAACATGTTAATAAAATAAGAATAGAAAAATAAAGTGAAAAAAATCTGGCTATTTCTAAACGATGGGTTTTAAAATAGTACATATAAATATTCTAAAGTTAAGCACTTATATATAAGAAAACTAGGTTAAATATCAATTATTCGATATTAAAGACAATTTTAAAAGAATATAGTTACATTAACATTCTGTTCTGTCCCTGAAAAGTCTCTCCTCTCAAGCCACAATCTTAATTTTCATTAATGAAGTATGAAAACATTCATCGGGATTTTCCAAATAAATTTATAATCAAGAAACCAATCGCTCGCTTCAGTTGAGTAATTCATTTGATTAAGGTAATAGGATCTCGCGTTAAAATATTTGGCCTCTCAAATTTAGTAGAATCTATGTGTAGTGAATTGTTAAGTGTTTTCTTACCCTAGGGAAAATTAGTGCAACGAGTATAATTTTTAATTTAAATAGATACAGCTTGCGCTGGAATTCAATCATCTTTAAGCCAAGCACTACGCAAAAAATAGTTAAAACCCTTATTTGATTAATAGTTTCACATACTTTTAAAAACAAATTGGCTCCAATGAACAATGGAATCATGCTTCAGGCAACAATACTAAAAAAAGATGTAAATAGAAAAAAATTGAGCTATAAGTATATCGTTTTCTTTAAACGTTATGTGTATTTTATGACTTATTTTTTAACATTCACTCATTATATTTTAATCTTCCTATTACTATTTACTGTACGTCCAAAATGAAAAGAGCTACATGTTCACGTCCTTATAGGATCAGATCAAAATGACTCCATATGCATTATAAACACTGTAGGAATTTTATCGCGCGCGCGTGATTAGGTATTTACTATTATAAATGTATAACAATAATTTGTATCGTAAGAAAAATCAGAAAAATTCCGATTTGCTTTTGCATCAGCAAGCTGCACCTTCTGCAGCAAAATAAGTCATTTTATCATTCTTCAATATGCAACTGTTATATATAATTAGTTTTATCAAAGTCACTACATTTATCTTTTTCATGTTTGTGCCATTTATTTTCGTGGCACTTTCTCACCCAGACATTGATTAGCAACATTATTTGGTAATTCCAGTATTGGATTACAAGGATTATGGAATATTTTCACACAAGGCCATTTGTCGCTTAATGAAAAACATTCCTTTGACCAGTTTTATATTATATAATTACTTTAGACAGATTGAGAGACAAAAGCTTCATAAAACTAATTGAATTGGAAAGGTGAAATGTGACAGGAAAGGGAGGCTTTTTTTTAGTCATAGAAACTTTTTAGTTAGTTAATTAGCGAGTTTAAAATTACAAAGAAAAACTTGTAGAGAAAAACAGGAATTATCAGAGTGGTTTAATGATGTTGTGTATGACTCAAATCTATATATAAAAATGGATATTTGTGGTTATAAAACTCTGTAACGGATTCTCTTCACGTATTATAAGTCTCATGGGAAAATTATTTCAATAAATTGTTTTATTTGAGGACCTCTATAAAAGAACCTTGACGTGAGTAAATGAATATCACTATTCAAAATTAAATGGAATCAGCTCGAGCGGAGGAAATTTGCAGTAAAATCTTGAAAGTGTTATTCTGAATTAGATCTATGAAAGTTACCTTGATTACCTTTTTTTATTAATTATGAGTTAGATGCAATTGTATTTTGAATTGACTTGAAAACAAGTTGTTGGCGTTTTTTCAATTTGTCTCTGCCGGTTTCCCTTCACACTAAAGCGAACCCATGTTCACCATAATTCATATTCTGATAACATAATTGAAGCTACTTAAAAGGAACGTTGAATGGAAATTCGCTCTTGAGATAGTGAGTGTATAGATTATTCTTGAATAAATATTCTTCGAGTGAATTAATGCACAATTACGAAACCTTTTTTACATATTGTTACTAATTTTGAGTAATGAATTTTAAAAAAAATTGTGTAAATAATTCATTTATATCTGGATGTAATACGTTTCTATTACTCGATGTCAGGGATGGCGAACCTTTATGGATCAACGTGCCATTTTTTCTAAAGAAATGTTTAATGATGTATAGAGGTGCCATCAAATAATTTGACATGTAATTATTGGCAAAATGGTAAAACTAAGTACTACCAATATAAAACTTTATTTGCTACGAAAAAGTACATTTTGCACCGTATAGCTATAAATGTTTTAGCTATACGTGTAATTCAAATTAAAATAACACTAGTATGGCTTCTGTTGCTGCAGATTGGATGACAAATGACTTATATTAGGATTGTAAGGTGATACTTTTTGTAGAATACATGCTCAATTGGAGTCATCTGCCAAACGGTTTCTAAGCAATTAATTGTTTTTGTTGTGGTTCACTTTTTTTGACAAGAGAGTTTGTCATTTGTTTCAAAATACCGCTTTACGGACGATGTTCTGCATACCACTATTCCAGAACATAAAGCACACACCATTTTGTCGCTTTTAATAACAATGACATGTTTCTTCGTGCACCAAATTTGATGGGCTGCGGTAGCCCAGTGGTCAAGGTATCGGACCATGGCAGGCATGTCATGAGTTATAGCCCTGTACCACTAAAGACCCACCGTGTAGGGAGCGTAATGCACGTTATCTCCAGAAGAGAGCTCTCAAACTTCCTCCCGTTGGTGGTGTGGCAGTTAGAGAGGGGGTTAAGCTCAGCTTATCATCCTCATCACTTGACCATACCGTACCATGAGGTCCGTCACCAAAGGCCCTCGTGTAGCTGATCAGTGTGACGTTAATATTCACTCACTAACTCGCATCATTTTTGAAATTCCCTGTTACACTTACTAACTTGCACTTTTTGTTCTTTTTCTGAACTAGCCATGTTAAATAACAGTTAAAAAATCGTAAATAGAACACAGATAAACTTTAAAATACAGCTGTGTTATAATGAAATTGACTATGCTATATATATGGAAAAGACAGACTTTTCCTCATAAGCAATTGTGGTCTACGACGTAATTAATGCAAGACAATAACAAGCGAGTGTGCTCCCCACCACCCCACGACCGATCACTCACGTTTGTTTGTAATACTTCATAGTGAACTTTGAAATTTTGAAATAAAATGTAAACCATTTTGATCACTGGCATGCCAAAAATATTATGTCGCGTGCCACTGGTTCGCCATCCTTGCTCTATGTTGTATTTTTATGTTGTGGTTTGTAATATTCACAAGCAACGTCATTCCATACATTATATTGCTGTGTAGGACGAGCGAGTGCTTGTGAATTATTTTTTATATACTTGCACTTTTGACCCTAATAGTTGTGCCTGAGAGCCGTTGAAGATTGAAGACCTTTTGAGATTTATTCTGTGAATTTTGCTGTGTATCCAGTTTTTCAAGGATCGCTTTTTGACAATAAATTTCCATCGTTCCTAAAGAACTGTCTAGCTCTTTGCGACTAATTTGCATAAAATCCTTAAACCCCGATCAACGAAGCAATATGTTATGCGTACGATTATTCGGGTTAATCATCAGGAGGGAGCACATAGACAACTGAAAAACACGGATAGTTCGAAAATTTCTTTTTATTAATGGAAAATTAACATCAATACAAAAGCACAAAATTTACTTATGTTTGAATGCTGAATAACATCAAATTTACGGGATTGGTGCCTTTATTTTGCATTTTCAAAGTATCTAAAGTGCTTCTGTTTATTCATATATAGGCACACATTTTATGAGCTGCTATAAGCTTACCATAATCAAATCCTCTTTATCTCATATAATCTAGCAAAGTTTCCACAGATTGTAGAATAGCAGAATGATAAATTGCTTTTCACTCATTTAGTAGTATATCTTCCGCCTCAGTAATATCGCCTTTATGTGTTATATTTAACAACATAGTTATATAGTAACAATGCCTTCTTCTGTCTAACACTGGAGCTCAGGTTAACTTTGAAATCAATCTTGAAAAGTTTCATCATCAAGACTTTTGAATCCTTTTGCTTGTTCAAGAACCCTTTTGTCATTTTCTGCTTGAATATCTGAGGAACATTGTACATCAAGCTGTATGATTTTCTCCACGATCGGGATCACGTCAATGATTTTACTTTTGAAAATGCTACGAATATTTTTCAACGAATATTACTTCCAAAATTTTCCGGCTGGGTAGCATACTTGGTTTGTCTCCAGCCTTCTGCACCTAAGGTTGCGGGTTCAACCCCGCCTAGAAGTCAGTGACTTCGCCAGAATTTCTGGATAAATCAATCTTTTCAGTATTTCTGTAGTAAATCTTATTTTATTTATTCACTGGTTTAGTTGTAAGAAAGTCACATTTTATGTATCGAAATGCAATTTTACATATATTCTATTAATGGGATTGCAATATTATCAATTATTTTGTTTCGAAAACTTTGTAAAAATATGTATTTTTCTTTTGCTATATTTAAATTAGGGGATGTTTTCAACATTTCGTGTTACAATTTTTATTCTGAATAACTAAGAGTAAAGTTCTCAACCTTTCAAAATGTATGATTACAGTTCTTCATTGCTAGTACGCGCACCCTATGAATATTTTGTATAAAAAGAAGTTATATTTACCCCAAATAAGTTTTTAATTATTAGTATGTTTTTCACCATGCTCTCAAATCTCAGTTTTAAACATTTACTTAGTATAGTCATGCCATTCTAAATTTTTCAATTGTTGCTGATATTACTTAAGATGTAACCTGATGTATTAAAAAAGTTATGTATTTTTAGAAAATTAGAATCTTATTACAAACATATTTATATTCTTAATTCGCTTCCCTTTCTCCAACAATGTTCGCTTAAAAAGATTTTAAAACATCTCAAAATAAATCTCCAAAAGGAAATGTTAATGTATTTATACTAACTTTTTATATGCATCATTAAAATAATTGATGGAAAATACTTTATCATTTCCTTCTATTTACAATAAAGAAAAAGTAAATTATGATTTAAAAACATTTTTACGATGTTCCACAAAACAAAATTCATTTCCTTATAAATTTGCTGAATTATTTAAAAAGAATAATTAGTCATCTTGAAAGAATAAATAAGTGGACAAATGAAAAAGAAAATGAATCCCTCATCGTTGGAAATGCATTAAACTGAAGTATCCTCACTGAAGCACTGGCAGAAATGCCTGGAATAAAAAAAAGTTTCTTTAGATAATGAGTTTTTATTTTTCAAGCCAATTTAGTAAAACCAATGTTTATATGAGTGGCCCAAGTCACATCGCTCTTCTCAAAAATGCTCCCTAATTGTTTTGCTCATTCCACGCCTATGTCTTTGGAATTTGAAAATCACCTGGGCTTGCAACTTGCAAAAATACCAAGGACAGAAATCACTAATGAAAATTGTGTCATAAAAATTTCAAACAAACTTAAATTTTGTTTGTAAATTCCCCGGTTAAAACTAAACCAATTTTGTGAAGAATAAAGTGTTTATTGGAAATAATATTTAAGCAACTAATGAGTTCTAGCACATGATGTCATTTCCGTTCTATGCCGGCTTCCTGCCAACCCAAGTCTTAAAGATCTATTAAAACACCTAAAATTATGTAACTGAAAAAATCTGTGTTATGATTTCTTTCTTTATTATAAATTTATTTTTCAAACAATTATATACAGGATGTCCCGAAATTTAAATATAAGCGGACACGAGGCGAAAGGTGGGGTCAAGTAAAATAAATAAGAAATTCCTTACACTTGGTTAAACTCAAGGTGACCAATTTTTTACAAAAAGCAAGGATGGTACTGAAGAAAAACATACGTAACATATAAAAACAAAATACACCTAATTACGCTTTTACAACCCTTTGAATTACTTAATTTTAAACAGCAGGCTTTTTCATTGAACGATTTTTTTTTTTTTTGTCAGTATATCTTTTCTAATATATAGAAAAACTTCGAGCAAAGAAACATCCTCTACACAACCCCCAAGCCCCACTGTTAAAATTTCTACAACATTTGGATTATTTCACCCCACATTCCTAATATTTTTACAAATTATAAATCACTTATCTGAGAAAAAAACGATTACCGCAACGAAATGCATGCTAATTTCTGTCAATAGACGGAAGTGCACATTTTTTCCGTGAAATCACAATTATGAAAAATCTCATTCCCTGAATTGTGTTTTTCTATAAAAGAATCCATTACTATATTTTATGCTTCCTTTTGTTTATTATTGGACGAAATGTACCGCAAGAAATTCTAAACATTTTATGATGAATAATAAAATCCTTTATATAAGAAAAAAAGTTTGTAATTTATGTTGTAAAGGGGGGGGCTTGGGAGTTACTGATGGGAAAACATGGCATGCAAAAAGATGGTCTAAGACGACTGAGACAACCTTGGCGGGTAACTGGCTGCAATGCTTGGAAAGAAGAAGACATATATATATATATAAATATATATACAATGAAAATCGCTTAGCACGAAACTGAAGGGACAGAAATATTTTTTCGTGTTAAAGGAGATATTGCAAAAAACACCATACATAAACAAAATTAAGTTTATGAGAGTTTATTTTATTTACATAGATATGTATACATGAATGCCTTTAATAAAAATCAATAAAACAAAAACATTCACAAGAACTTTAAAAAATTTAGTACAAAGTTTTAAAATTCTTTAAAAAACAAAACATTTATTGAGTTTTGGGGAAATAATTTTATACTTTTCTTTGCATTGTTTTTTAAGCATCAAATTTTCAGCAAATTATTCGAAATCGTCCATTTTGTTATTCATTTCATCATTGAAATGAGCGCCTAAATAACAGTGCAGACTTTGATACTTTGCGTGACATCCCTTATTTCGGATGATATGGGATTTGGAGCTGCCTTATTCATTCCAATTTCATCGTCGGAATCTGTATCAATGATATTTTTTGAGCTTTGAATAAACTCCAAAATGTCCTTGTCTGCCATAATTGGGGCTCAACACATTATTATCATTTACTCTGCAATGGATTTTCCCGGTAATACAATAGGGCAGTCCAATTCGTCTGGTGTTTTCCGTATTTTGTTTATTCCCAGAAGAGGAATCTTTTCGTGTTAAGCGATTTTCACACTTCATATTAAGAGAAAAGAATGCATGAAAATACATAATATTTCGTCGGGACCGTTGTATTATTTCGTGTAAACAGCTATTTCGTCTTTAACGTTTTCGCGTTAAATGTATTTCATTATATGGAGCTCTTTAAAAGCCAAGTAAAAAATTTAATTTGATAAAATAACTATCCCAAAATTGTTTATTTTAAATACATATTCACTCCTATTTACTGACTAAAACATCGATTTTTTAATGTATTTGAAACACAAAAAAATCCAAATTAAATAGATTTTCTTAATAATTCACATAATTCTCTAAAAACAGTAATTCGTTGTTTTATTGAGCAAAATGAAAAAGTTGAAAGAAATTTATCACTGTTAAACATGATCTTCAAAAGAATTGTTTGAAGCATTTTTTTCCAATCTTTATGTTTTATTTTTCTCGAAACTACATTTTGAGAAATCCAATTACATGGAGAAAAGTAAATAAGTCTGCCACAAACACTTTTAAAAGTGCTCCTTAATTGTATTTTCCCCATCTCTGACAGTCGCCCAGCGCCTCTGGAATTTGGAAAATCTTCAGCTAAAGCTATAAATACATGCGATGGTTGTAGAATAAAAATAAATAACGAACTTTAAAAAACGAGCTTTTAAATTACTTTTTTTTATTAAGTTAAACTATCTCCGGAATTCCGATAAGGGATAATTTGATTATCACATTATATATATTCATCGCTTTTACGTTAGACCAAAATTCGAATTTATTTGTAAGTTGCAATAGTTCGTGTAGCCCTTCTCATGGAATTAAATGACAAAAACCAAAAATATCAAATAAGAGAGAAATAATCTCTGAAATTATCTCAATCTTTGCTTTCAAATTATTCTAGTTTGTTTTTAAAATATTTAATTATGTGCAGGTTTATATTCAAAATAAATTGATTATTGAAGCTATTAAAATTTGAACTGTAATGGTTGTTAGGTGTACAAGTATGATAATTTTCATTTGTTTGAATGTTCTCGAGTTGTTATATTTATTTCTTGATAAGTTTTTATAATGAAACAGAAATTTTTTAGGTATAAAAGTAAATTTTTACTTCTAATTTCAATCAGTATTGTATTGTTTTGTTTTAATGTCTCTTTATAATTAATTGTTCAGCCTCTTCATAATTAAAATAGTCTTATAATAAAAATTACTATATATTTCATGAATACAAATATAAACAATTTAAGTATGTTAGGTTTAAGGTATCCGACTACGTTCGGAACCGTGATTTTGCAAAAGCGTGTAAATGGATAATATATATGATATTTAGTGTCACTTAGATTAGAATACTTGTATAATATTGTTTTAAGGACATTTTGTCAAAAAACATTATTATTTAAATACAATATTTTGGCAAAAAATTAACTTAGAATAATCTTTTTTCAAAATGTTCTCCTGTTGTGAAAAATGCTTCTATTATAATAATATTTTGCCTGTATATAGCTCAGACCTCTCTCAGGTTATGACAAAGGGAAATTAATGAAAATGTACCCTCATCCTATTTCTCTAACGCCCCAAAAGAAGCATAACTTCAATAAAAAAAAATTGCAGAGTTGCCATGATTCATCAACAAATTCTTTATGAAAGTTAACCCAATAAGCATACACAAATAAGTCTGTATTACATTATAAACAAGTAATATAAAGAAACTTTTTGAGTCAATTCCTACTGAGGTCAACAAAGAAAAATTAGTTACTTTTTATAAAATAATTACAATTAATATAAATATGTATATACGCATCACAGAATCACAGTATTAAGTGTCAATTAGTTTTTATTAATTATCATTAAAGTATCATATTGTCGTCCAAAACAATCGTGTATATAAAATTTCAGTTCAACTGAATGCTTTAAAACGTGAGGAAAAAAAACTTGTTAAGTTTTGACCCAAGTCACTAAAAATGAAACCAACGTGGCTGTATCTGTAATTCTTTAAATAATTAGTTTCAGTCAATTAATTTTAATTAATTATAAGAAAATTATCGTATTGTCATCCAAAACAATCGAGTATAGAAAATTTCAACTCACATGAGCGCTTTAAAATGTGAGAAAAAAATCTTCTAAAGTTTTGACATAAGTCGCCAAAAATGATGTAAGCGCAATTGCATCTGTAATTTTTTGAATAATTAGTTTTAATCAATTAATTTTTATTAATTGTAATTAAATTACCATATTGTCTTCCAAAAAATCGTGTATATTATTTCCAGCTCAATTGAGCGCTTAAAAATGTACTTTATTAATGATTGAAAATTTGAACAAGATATATAAAGGAAGATTATGAACTAATAGTAGGAATTGAAATATTTTTTTGATACTTTCGTTTTCTCACTCATTTATATGTAATACAAGTTACACACAATTTTGTTTCTCTCTGCCACTCATACGATTTAATGTAATTTCTTCAGTGCACGTATGCTTTCCCCCTCTTCTGTGGAACATACGGGAACCGATATGTCTCTAGCACCTATATTAAAATCTTTATATGCAATTTTAAAAATCTGATAAGATATTAAACAGTGTTCTGACAAAAATGTTAATTTTTTAAAAAATATAAAAATAAATAAAACTGAATCCCCTTTTCTATGTATTAAAAAAGGATCCATTTCCCAATTTTCTCAGAAAATTATAAAATTATTTAATTGACAATTCTTAGATAAAGATATAAAGGTACTTTGTAAGCTTTCCTTAAACAAGTTTTTTAAATATTTGAAAATAAAAAGACGTTAAACTTTCTTCAAAGATATTGATGAAGCAATATTCCATGCCATTTCTCTCTCAGAAATCTTAGTCGTAGAATCCGAATGTGGTCATGATTGTGAACTCGTGGCTGCTGCTGTTTCTGTTGAGTTCAAGTCTTGGTACCTAAGAAGACTCAATATGATATTAAGAGTCAAAGTGAAAGTTTTATTAATATAGTACTATAAAATAACTCGAGGGTTAGAGACGAGGAACTTCATCTTTTGAGCCTCATCCTAGTGACAAGGACGCGACCTGATCTGGCATCCCCTCCTAATTACCACGCCACACTAACGGGAGGGCATTAAGCTACGACAGATTTAACGTGCATCGACCCCTCTACAAGGGAGATTTTCAGGGACACCAAGGACTCGAACTCGCGACACTCCGACCAAGAATTTGTGACCATGACCACTAGGCATCCAAAACCACATCACCATGCAAAGATCTGACGCCCGCTGAATCTATCAAGGCTCATAATCCTCACGTCCACATGGAATAGGGTTCTAGATCATTACTTGGCCATGGTTTCAAATTATGAGATAAGTCGCCGATACCCCTGGTGAAGAATCGTGTTCACGTGTTCATTTAGTCAAACCGCAGAAAGCTACACGCGTAGATGACATAAAATTTCTAAAAGCCTTTTAAAAACTAGTATTTCTTAAGGAAGGGATTACAAATGAAATCTCAAAAATATTTGTCGGTGAATATTTCAAAGATCTGATGTTGTTAACTTCATCAAAATACAACGAATTAAATGGGCAGGTCAGGTTGTCAGAATGAACGAAGACCACACCACTAAAGAAGTCTTCAATGCTCAACCAATTGAGCACACGAAGTACAAGCCAAATCTTAGATGGACAGATAGACTAGAAAAAGATCTAATAGTTTTAAGAACTAAAATTGAACAACACTAGCAGGAAGAAGGCTGACATGGGAAAGGCATCTTGAAAAGGTCAAGGCCCACCCTAAACTGTCGAATCACTGAGGAAGGAAGGAAGAAATATTTCAAAGACAAACAACATTGAGAAGAAATACGTAAAAGAAACTTTAACATAAAACCCAGAGATACTTTAAGACACACTCTACAAAAACAGCTTTATTCGAAAGTTCTTCCCAGATATAATCCAATACTTGCCTCAAATTGAAAAAAATGGTTCGATAAAAGAAGTCAAGCGCTTTCTAAAGCAAAGTGCAATATTTAATAATTTTACATTGTTTTCAAGAGTATCTTCCCTTTTCACTTTTATTCAAGTACGTGCAATGGAGATTTTGTTCTCCTTTTCAATCAACAACGATAAAGAAGCAATCTTTGAGGCAATGCTATAAAATAAAAAGGCTATCCTGATGACATTTATGAGTCATGCTCGTGTATTGGACATGACTTGCATAGAAATTTACAGCTTACCAGAAGTTCTAGAGAACTAAAGGACGACTATTTTTTGGGAACAAAAAAAATTTGAATTAAAAATGCAAAAAATTTAGTTCAGAGAATAAAATCACAGTTTTCCATTTCTTTGTTTCAAATTATCCTCTAATTATTAAATAATATTTATTCTTATAAAATAATTTTAAAAAATTGCTGTATTTTTAATACAATATAGATTATTTTTTCCAAAAAAAAATACACATTATAAAAAGTAATTCATGTGTTAAAAGATATAAAAATATAAGTAAATACAAGAGGACAAAAAGAAATTTATACTGTAATTACAAAGTAAAAATACACCTCTTCTCATTCATATATCTTTAAGAGTAAAAAGTGTGAAAAGTGATTGTGAATAGCTAAACAATAACAAACAAGCTTATTATATGCTAAAACCATACCCTTGATGACTTAAAAGAAGCTTAAGTCATTTAAATTAAATAAGTAATAACTCTATATACACTGACGGGGAGGATGTCAGCATCAAGAAAAATTTATTGTAGAGTAATGAAATTTGGACAATGCAATTGTCTAGTTAACATGTTGAATTGATTAAATTTTCAAGATTGCAGGTTAATTTAAGCTCAAGCAAATGCATTTCAAATGTGAAATACAGTTACATTAACAGCCAATGTTACCTCCAGAATTTTGAAGGCAAGCGTGCATGCACTGTGTCATACAGGTGCCGAGTGTCACTTTGTGGTCGGGAATTTCATGCTTGTTGTGTCACTACTGGGACGGTCAATGCTGGCTGTGGATGCTGCTGGAGTTGTCTCCCAACGATATCCCATGCATGCTCAAATAGAAACAGTTCCGGGGATCTCACAGGCCAAGGTAACATGTCAACACTCTGTAGAGCACGTTGCGTTACAACAGTGGTGTGAAGATGAGCGTTATCATGTCGAAAAATCCCCTTGAACTCTGTTCATAAATAGCTGTACTATAGGCTTGAATTACCAGAATGACCTACAAATTTGCAGCCAGTGTGTTTGGGATAACCACGAGAGTAGATAGAGAGTGCCATAGAAAATTGCTCCCTAGACCAGGACACTAGATGCAGGTCCAGTGTGTCTAGGCCGCAGACACTTTGGTTTCAGGCGTTTTCTTGATCTCCGTCTGACCAACACATGGCCATCACTGACAAAACCAAAGCAGAACTTGCATTCATCAGAAATCACAAGAGATATATATCCATTGCGTCCTTCAATGAGCTCTGGCTTGACACCGCTGGCGTCGCAAACGGCAATAGCTTGGAGTCAGCAGTTTGTTGTGTCACTGTGGTACCAACTGCAGCTCGAATCTCTGCCACAAACGCAGTACGATGCGCCAAAGCCGTATGTCGAATACAGCGGTCTTCTCTCTCAGTAGTGCCCCGTGGCCATCCGGACTCCGGTCTTCTTGAGGCAGTATCATCCCTTGACCACTGCTCCAACAATCATACACAGTGTATACTTCCCAACCAAGTCTTTCTGCAATACCGCGGAAGGAAAATCCACCTTCTCGTTTACACGACCTCGTTCAAACTCGGTAAGCCGTTGCATTTTCCATGTTTATAAACTGTGCTCAAATTTTCAAATACAGGTCTGTAGTTACTTCACATAATTCAAAGTTTTATTTATACCCATCAGGAAACTTTCAATTGCTTTTTCTTACTCCATTGATGATTGTAATAAAGTATTTTATGTCTAAAAGTTGTGTGTTCAGGGGTGTTTCAACTAATTAAAAATTTTATACCAGAATTGAAATTCAAACTTTAACACATGAGACCATTTTAATTGAAGGAGTTGTGTAAGCCAAAATTAAAATAACAAAAATTATTTAAAAAACAAGTAAAGTTAAATTTTTTAAAAGAAAAAAAATCACATTGCTAATTTTTTTTAAAGTATTATTTAAGTATTTTAACAATATTAAAAGATATTTCGAATGACAGTAATTTTATAGCTGTGTTACTCTCAGGTAAAATGTTTATATTTCTAAAATACGAAATTACTATAGTCTATTACTTCTATATATTGTTACTGAAATTTAATTTTAAATTTACATTTAAAAAAGACTTTACATTTGTATCTTAAAATGTGCTTCTATAATTAATGAATGCTTTATAGTTATAGTATATGTCTTTATATGATCAATGTATGTACGGTGTGCTTCTACGTAGTGGGAGCTTGTAACAATAGCATTATAATTTTATCCGCAGCTCAAAGCTGATATAATTTGAGTAATTTTTTAAGTGTCATAAATAAATGAAAAGTCGTTATCCATTACTTATAGAACAAAAATTTCAGAAGTGTAAGAATTTAAAAAATGATCTGTATATGTAACACATCATTTGAGTAGAAACAAATTAAGAAATTAGAGAGTGTTTTAGTGTATTGCACACACACACAAGCAAATAATCAATATTACTAAACTCCATCTACCAAATATTTTTCAATTATTAGTGTTTAATCATAATGTTAAGCTTTCCACCCCAACTTCTTCAACTAATAGAAGTAAATGTATAAAATGTATCACCCATAAATTAGGTTTTCGAATACTGCGGTCTATCTACTCCCTGAGTTAATGTAATGGCTTTTTATTGAATGATAATTTTGAGTAAGGTTAGTTTCTCAAGGGGATTTTATTTTAAGAGCTACAATTTACCTAAGTTAACGAGAGCTATTTATTGAGATTTTCTCAAAATGAAATCTATGTTTAGAAGAAAACTTTTACAGAGTCATAGATTTTTGAATAACCTCTAAGGAAAATAAATCCTTTCCAATAAAATAGACTTTTTTGAGGTATGGAATATTGTGGCTATAATTTATGTTTACTATGAGCTTTATTGAAGAAAAATATTTCAATTCATAAGCTTCTTGGAAAAAACTCTGTTTAAATTTAAAGAAGGATGACCAAAACGATGAAAATAAGCACATTGTCATATTTAAAAATTCAAAAATTTTTGAAAACTTGTTAAAATATAAAATTTTCTGAAAATGTTAAAATGTTTCATGGCTTGTGAACAAATAACTGAACAGATTCAATATTTTCTGTATAATATTTCTAAATAAAAACTTAATACTAATAATGACTCATAAAAATATAGTCTTTTTCCAATTATATGATTTAGAGCAGGGGTACTTTTTCCCGGTGACCCACATAAATATGACAGGTATTTCACACGGGCCGCACCATGAGTATAATGGGGAGGGGTATAAGACCAAAGCAGCATTGGACAAATCAAAATTGATCAAAATATCAAAACTCTCATTTTCGATTTTTATTTGAATACTTTACTCAAACACACACACAAAATATTTACGTTTATGCTTTTTTTATGAGCTATGGGGTAGTTTCAATTTTCTTTCATCCTTGACCAAACCTCCTCTTGTTTACATTTTACTATCTCCTTACCTCTTCCTTGTGATAGATGGTCCAAAAGAAAAGGTTACCAAGCCACATGCCCCCGCGGGTCACAGGTTGAGTATACTGATTTAGAGGGATCAACAGATTAAAATATAGCTCTTTAATCCTGTCAATGCCTTATCATATGATTTATGATTAACCCACACTTAACTGTGTAATATTTGAATACAAAATTGAGAAAATAGCTAACTACCTTTTGATTATAAGTATTCAATAAAATTTGTGTTTTGTATATATTTTAAGTTTAAAATTATCAAATTAAAATTTATGCTACGCAAATTGCTTAAAAAACTTCTTTGTAACAAAACCCCATTTTTCGATTTTCTTTCCTGCGAACTCAAGTTCTATATGCATATTTAAGCAATATGTTGCATTTAAAATTCAAAACTAAAAAGGAGTGATCAGAAAATTATGCAAATTTCAAGGTAGCTGCACCTCTCCTAGTAATACAACTGAAGTGAAATGTACACTTCTCCGATGCACGTTGAACAGGATATAAGGGAGAAAACTGCAGAAAGAGAGCAAAATCCATGCTGTTATTTCTACCAGAAAAACAATTGCGGGACACTTTTTTTTCTTATCTCAAAAACTGCTCCATAAAAAAATAATAATGAATCTCTGATTGCTGAGAAAAAAGGCAAGTTAAGCATGTAGACGATTTTATGAGGGCTAGGTGATTTGATTGAGAAGGGAAAATCAGGGCGTTTGTCAAATCTCAGTTTACACCCACTTAGATGCATCCACCGTGCACCGAATGCAGCAAAGATTTTTCAAATAAGGAAATGTGGTAAGTATAATGGGAGTGAGGATAGTGTGCATTCTATATGGAATTTCATGAGATGGAAGTAGAAATGCATACAGCGATATGTATTCAAATTGAGCCTCGATAACTAGCGAAAAAGTATTTGAAACATCCAGAACAAAGGATATACTAAGCTTCCTATCACCACAACACGGTTCGACACAAAGTTTAAGTTTCGTTTTATTTGATAAGCATATCCCTGGTTGTCCTCCATGATACCTTTACAAGATGGTGATACATCAAAAGATTGTACACCCTATAGTGGTACCTTTTCCCCTCCCCAAAAATTTTGGAACTTACATTTCAATGCTTAATACTCGGTAGCATGTAGTACATCTTCATATTGCTTGTCTTCGTGATCTTTCAAAACTTCCTTGGCCGTCGTGAACGCCAGATCTTCCCCAAAAGCAATTATGAACTTTACGACTCAGATGAATTGGCATCTAAAGCCATCCCCCTGAGTCGAGCAGATGTAACTCATCAATTGAAACTTGTATAGAATATCCTGCCAGGGGACATTGGTTATTTTCAAATTTTTTCTTCAATGATCACACTTATTGAAAATTTTTCAATAAGATTCATATATTTCAGAATTTCTCATAATTATTTTGAACAGATTTCAAATGGATTTATCATTCTTAAATTTTTTTAAAAAAAGCACAAAAATACCTTGTTGAAAGAAAATTTATTTAACGAATAAAATGCTTGTGAAACCACACAGCAATAATACCTTTTACATCAAAATTCAAAAGGCTATATTAATTGTGATTTTGACTTTTATGGAGAACTACGAATGCATCAACTATGTTTTTACTTGGAGCTACGTTAATTGAGAGCTTTCTCTGTGATATAAACATTAATAATATCAAAACTATAACTGTCAGTTGCTTACTAAGAATATCAGGTTATTTTTCATGTAAAAAGCAGTTAACAAAAGAAAAAATTATGTAAAAGGACATTTTAGCATGGCATAACAGCTAACAATTGATAAATGTAAAAGCTTATATGTCTACATATTTTAATTTTATTTCATAAAAGAGCCACCCAGTCAGTATGGTGGATATGACCCTCGGCTTTCAACCGTGTGGGTTCGGGTTCGGATCCCTAAGGCATGGTTGTATCTTCTTTGGGAAAAGAAGTCGTACTTTCACCTGTAATAGATTCCATCTCGAAAGGAAAGCAGCGCACCCCTTATTCTATATGCTGGGATCATCATGTGTAATAAATGTCTATATTCATCTGTTTGTATATAGTACATTTCTATTCTTCCACTCTTATTTCATATGTATCCCAGGATACGAAAAAAAAAATACACGACAACATTTCATAAAAGTAAATGCTTAAATTCAATTCATACAGTGAAACAAGAGAAATTCAAGCATATAAAAAAAATTAAGATTTCTGCATACTTTCATACTTTTTAATTTGGGATGGGTTTAAAATTTATATGAAATTTTTTTCATCGTTTCTAACGAGAGGTAATTCACCATAATATTATTTGTTTTCTTAATACAGCAATTGATCACCTTGAAAAGTCTCCGCAATCAAGAACAAAAAATTGAAGAAATAAATCATATACAACATCTAAGAATAAACCTTAAAAATCTTTTCTGTTAAAGATAGAAATTTCGCGCTAAAGACTAGATTAAATTTTAACTAAACCATAATGTCAGTCCTCAAAGTGAATATTGCTAAGAGACATCTGGAAAGTCCCTTATTGGATCGCTACGTTAATTTCCTCCAGATAAAGCGCTCAAATATTTGCTAGAATCCGCTTAACCAATTTGCAACCCAGCACCCAATCGCTCGCTTCAGTTGCGTCCTTCATTTGATTAAGGAACGGATTCGCAAAAGCACTTATCTCTTCTCAGATTAGAGGAATGCAAGGAATTCTCGAGGGATTTCTAACCGCTTACACCACAGAAAGATTCAGTGTATCAGGAAAGACTTTTCATGTAAATAGATTTACAACTCGAAACCTTTTCTGCAGTTGAATGTCAGTCAATATTAATCTAACCCTGTATTGAAAAATGCTGCAATATTAATAGGATTTATGGTTCCACGTTCTTTTGTAACGAATGGCATCACTGAACCTTTCTGTAAAATTTTGAAATTATGGATGAAAAAAGTCTTAGAATACTTTTTTCAAGCAATGCATGTAATGCATTATCAAAAACTTTACTTAAATATTTTATCCCTTTATTTGTAAATTAATTATGGTACACCATATACAAAGCATATACAAGCTAAGTGGCATGCCATCTGTCTGGTAGGAAAAATTTTCTTTTTAGTCATGGAATTTTATACATGAGGTAAAACTCAAGATAATGAATATGAACCAAAAAGTTTTTTCTTCATTAACTTCCTCTATACAAGGATTTAGAGCATTGGTCAATGTTTTTCAAAATATTTAAATCAACAAATTTTCAGGACCATGATAGCTTGGTGTTAGACTTAAAGACACGGGCATCATTTTTTAAGTTGTTTGGTTTCTTTCCCCTGAAAAACTTACTTGGACAGGGAAAGAATAGATTGCTTAAAATCTCAGCCCAAAAGGGGAGAGAAAAAACACATAACTTTTTTTCCCCAAAATGTTTTAGCGCAGTGCTTTCAAAACCCTTAAATTTTAATTTTTAATCCCAAAATTTTATCCACCCCCCCATAGAATAACCATGTATTAATCAAAATACTATACTTTGACTCCCAAAAAAAAAACAATACGATTTTTAAATTTTAACCGTACATACTTCAAGATAATATCGCATTTTTTTTTAAAAAAAATTATATGACGCCCAAACCCCTGGTAATTTTAAAATTTTTCTTAAATTTAAAATTTAAAAAATTTTAAAAAAAATGCATTTCATTGTTTTAAAATTTATCATTAAAAGGTTTTTTTTTTTTTTTTTAAATGTATTTTTTTTTGCTTTTTTCAATAAAAAAAAAATTTTTTGAAAAAATTTTTTTTTGCCATTAGTCCACGTATTTATCCCCCGAAGACCCCTAATTTAGAAAGGATTTAGACTTAATTTTAATTGGACAGAATCAAAAATTTTTTATTTAACCCTTTATTTTTATCTTCAAAAATACCAAATTTTTTAGGGTTTTTTAAAAAAAAAAAATTTTTGGGCCCCATTTGGAAAGTTAAAAAATCCCCGTCCCAAATTCGTAAAAAATTTTTTTAAAATGAAGGGCTTGGGGCAGGATAAAAAAATTCCCGGGTTTTTGTTATTTAAATTCTTCTTTAAATGGTTAAATATAATTGTTAAATTTTTTTTTTTACGGGGGGTTTAAAAATTTCCCAAAATTTTTTTAAATTTTTTTTGAATTAAAAAACCCAATAAATTGGGAATTATAGCTTTTAGAAACCCTTTTGGAAAAAAATTTTTTTAAAAAAAAAAATTTAGTATTTTTTTAAAAAAAAATTTGCTTTTTAAGGGCCATTATTGGAAAATTTTTCAAAATTAAATTAAAAAGAACCCTTTTTTTTTTCGGTTGTTGGTCCCCCAACAATTTTTTTATGGACCCTTTAACCCCCGGTTGGAGGTTTGGGGGGGGTAAAAAATTCTTAAAAAATAAAAAATTTTCCCAAAATTTTTTAAAACTATGGGCAAAAGTTACTTAACCAAAAAAAACCATTTATAAAATAAAAAATAAAATTAATCGGGGGAAAAAGTATTAAAATTTTTTTCTCCATATCAAACCATCCCGAAACTTTTGTTTCGAAAATTAAAAGTTATGGTTAAAGGTCTGAAATGGGTTTTGTGACCCACCATGTAGGGGCTTGGTCGAGGATCAAAGTCATCCCATGGTGTATTGTGGTAGTTTGGAAAGGGGGTGTCTTCGGCACTTGTGAACATGATTCAAATTATGAAGTTCGTTGCCAATAGCCCTCGTGTTGCTTTACACTGGGACGTTAATAAACACTCACTCACTCCGTTGTTATGATACTTTTGTAATGTACGTATACAAAAAACGAATAATTGGTAATATATATGCTTTATAGTAATATTCCATTTAGCGACTTCCAAAACACAATTTTGTTTTAAGAAGCACAAGTTTCAGTCATTTGTTTAAAAACCATGTAAATTCTGCATAAAAATGTTTAAGGTCCATTATTAGAAGAAAAGATGTTTTCAACAATTCAAATTAGATCAAGTTACCCACTCTCTTTTGTTTCGGTTCCAGTGACGATCCTCCAACAATTTCGTTCCATAAGTAATACTTTCATATCACTACTCCAAGAGTTGTAGTTGTCGGAGTCCAATGGGTCAATACTGGAATCCATTTTAATAGATGAAATCGGGCTCGACGTCTGAAAAATTTTACAGGACTGGTTGCTCTAAAACTACTGGGACAATATCAGCCCTTACTTTAGCACGGCTGGGCCCATAACCTACTGTTGATAAGAGTAGAGAGCAACAGTAGTAAAAGTTGGACATCAGTGGTAAGAGCATATAATACAAATTTTATTTACAATACAACTTATATACAATACCGATAACGTGGCGAAATCATTTTCGATTTCGATTAAAATTAAATTAGATTAGATGCCGATATAGTCGTCAAGTGAAGTGCCGGGTCAAGATCAAGGTGGTTAATTTCATTTAGATCACCCAAAATGGTTAGGTTTCTATCTGAAGTACGAGAGAATTAAATTTTCCTAACATCTTTCATATGATCTTTTTAGAAGAATAGAAATTCAAATCGCACTTGATCATAAAAAGAAAACCAACCCAATTATATCCAATTAGTCCTAGATGAAGGAAATGTAATTTTGAGTAAATAAATTCATGATTGTCATTTTCCCAATTACTTTATATATGAAAAATATAATAGAGTTTATATGTGACTTACTTGATAATAAATAAATCCACAAACCACACATTCATTAAAGACTAATTAAAAACAGGAAAAGTACACAAAGCTGCAGTACACATTTTTTTAACATAGGATATGTTTTAATATAACATTGAATATATTTATTCTACCATTAACACAAACTATCACTGAGTCAACACATTACAAAACTGAATGTACTAATGGTCAATGAAGACAAAATCAAAAATTCCATCACGCAGATTCCCTTTTATTTCTTTCTCATTTTCACCCTTCCTTCTTTTTCCCTTCTCTTTCCAGACCTTCATTCCCAAGGTCGTCTTAAGTCCCTAGAGTTTATCACGTGGTCTACTGACGTCAGCATTTTTAGGTGGTTTCTTCCATAGGTAATAGAATCGTGCCGAATATATAAGACAAATATATGCTAGGACTTGATGAAATCAGGCTGATATAAGCGTTGCGTGATAAAAGAAATTTTCTTGCCCTTTTTTTTATTATTATTATGTCTTCTTGAAGAGCATTTGATTTTATTCCAGTCAACCAACGCAGCGATTTTTTTTTATGGCTTGAACATGAAGTAATAATGATAAGTACCGTTTCATCTTGAAGACACAATGGACTTAATTGGAGTTTTAGGTAGGTGAAAGAATCGAGTGGGGGTTAATGGTTATGTATAAAAAGAGTGTTTCAGAGTAACATACTGTATTGAAACATGGCGAGATGAAAAAATTGCGCTGGTAATAAGCTCATGATTAACAATAAATTCTTCTATATGTATATGTTACTGGCAAAGTATGAAAGCGGGTATTCTATAGAATGCCTAGGCATTGTATATAATGCCGGACGTTTTTCAACAAAGTATAAAATATGAGAATTATTACATGCCTTACCTGGACATTGTACAGAATACCTAGGCATTCTATACAATAACAAAAAATAAAAGCTATTCAGGCAAAGTAGGAAAAAGGTCATGATAAGGTTATTATTTCAATGACATACAATCCTAAAAAATACAAATGTTATTTTCGAAAAAATAATGAGAGTGTCATTAAAAAAATTATTCAAAATGTGTAAAGGAAAATGAAAAAGTTGTACCAAACAAATTTTATGTCTTTCTTGTTAATGAAAATAAAATTTTCATATAAACAGAATAAATAATTAAAAATAACCTCTTTTTTTACAATATGGTAGGCTGAATGGCATTTTGAGTTACATTTCATTACATTTTGCGCAAAAGACAACTATTATTTTGGTACTTTGTTTTACATATACATTTGTCGAATCCCTGGCCCAAATGCAACTGATCGGAGAGGAATTTCGTGGTCAGGAATATCTTTAATTCTAAACTAGTTCTTAGGGTGAAAAGTTAATTGTGATCTCGTATATACTTGTTTTAAAATTCCTTCAGAAGTTCCAAATCGTTAGAAACCTTTCCTATTCATTACAAGTCCCAATATATTGGCATTAGGGAAAATACCACAGGTTTCACAATAATACCTTTTTTAAAATAATTTTCTGCTTTTTTCTGGCAAGGTTCACAACCAGTGGATGTACCGCTCAATATCATAACGTATAACGTTTTTGTATTTGATTGAAAATTCTTTTGGAATTCTATCACATTCTTCCGCGTCCAATAACCAAATGAGCTTCATAGAGTACGTAAAATAACTCAAAATCCGTGACGTTATACTGTATAGCAGTGCTTCCTCACCTTTATATCCCCATGGTCCGGTCAACGTTTGATAATTTTGCTGAGGTCTGCTGAAGGTGGGACATTGATTGTTTTTGTTTTAAATTGTTTTGATTTAATAATTTTAATTTAATTGTATTTAAGCGTGTGCTTCAGAATAAAATTCAGTCACACCAAAAAATTAATATAAAGTGAATCACGTGAAGAATAAAATGAAAAGTCACTCACAAACATGACAGAAACACACCCCAGCAAATAAAATGGAATTAGTTTAAGGCTCTTTGAGTAACCGGATACCATTTGATCCACGGACCGGGGGTTGGGGACCACTGCTGTGTAGTACTCCCCTTCTTTAACAGGTTAAATGAATTTACTTTTATTTTCCATGGACATTACATCATAGCTATTCGGCAACCAATAGTCCCTGGGTTCCTTCTTAGTAGTCATTTGGCATTTTGTACATCACTTATTAACTTCTGGTAAGTCGTTTCAGTTAAAAAACAAATGTAGGTTTTTTATTTATTTATTTATTCATTTTATTTTATTATTATTGTTTTTATTTATTTATTTTTTGCATTATTAAATTCTGAGCAGCTCGTCGTCGAATAGTTGCTTCATATCTATGAGGAGCCCCGGACCCCTTCCCCAAACCCTTCTCCTCATTTTCTTATCCAGGAAAAAAAAATTTTTTTTAAGTAAAATTGAATATTTTGACACTCCTGGATAATTCGAAAAGTGCAACTGACAAATTCGGAACCTGAGGCACGCGTTAAAAGTCTCGTGCCTTGTCATGCAATATTCGAAACGAATCGGAAATTTATTTAATACTTTGCTGGTTTCTCATCTGGCATTCTATAGAATGCCTAGGTAATGTGTGGGAAATATGAATCATTTCATACATTACCAGCTAGTTTTAGGCATTCTATATAATGCTGGATTTCATACTTTTCCGGTAACATATATATATACTTCAAAAGAAAGAAGAATAGTTAAATAGATGTGTTCTTGTTCACTATTCTCTCCAAATTAAATGACAAGCAATTGTTTATTGTCGATGCATTTCCATAGAAAACTAAATAAAATTATACACAAAACAAAAATTGATATTTAATTAGATTTTTTTTATTTTACTAATAGTTATACTTAATTTTATGTCATTTAAGCCTTTATCTATCGCATTATGATTTACTGCAAATTTTTTCATGCAATATTTTTTTTAGATCACTGCATTGAAAATTAAGGGATGTACATAAATAAAATGCTCAACTTTTTGGGAAATTTTATTCATTAGAGGTAATTAATTAAATTGGCGCTTTAAAATTACCGTCAGCATAAAAGGTCTCAAATATTCTGACAATACAGAACCGAATATTTTTTTTAACCTAGTTTTAACTCTTGCAAATTGCTAAATAACCACAGAGAATATAATATTTTTACAGTACAAATATTTATTTGTAAGATGATAAATTTTTAAAATTTATTTACTTTTTATACATATTAGCAATTTGATGATATTCAAAAGAAACAGTTTTCATTAATACACAGAATTCACTGTTTTGGTGAGTTTTCGATTGAATGTCTTTTTAAAGCACTTGCATCCTGGGAGTAGAGAAATGCTGTATTTTCTTAACATGAATTACTGCACTTTAGGGTTTCGGCATAGCGGTATCATCCTAAGAATCTATGCAGAAATCCAGCAGATAATTTGCTGGGACTTTTTCATCAGAAAAATCATCTGTTAGTACATCACTGATTTCAGATGGTAGGTTCTAAAACAAATCCAAAGCCTCTTGAAGACTAAGCTTCTTTTTTACAGACTTTCCAAGAAATAATAGTACAAAAATAATATTAGGTTATGAAAATCTCAAAATACTCTTAAATCTCATTTACACATAAAAGGAATTAAAATGATTTTATACCGTATTTGAAATAAGAATACATATTTCATTTAATTGTGTATTGGCAAAAAAATACAAGCTTGGATTCAAAGTAACAAATTTTTTGAAAACATTAAAATAAAAAATTAAAAAAAAGCAAAAGCAATCAGTAACAAGCAAAATCAATCAGTAATAAATCTCATAAATAGAGTTATGCCTAAAAAAGGCATAACTCCATTTTGCAATACCGTGATGACAGCAACAGAACAAAAATCAATAATATAAGCTACACGGACAGAAAAAGAGCTAAGTTCGCTCCCACCACTCAGTGTGCTGTCGGGTATATAAGTACCACAAAGTTATTAAACTTTAAAATTAATATATACTCTGTTCATTTAAAATAAATAGTCAAATAGTTTTCTAAGGTCTTCCTTAACATGTAAAAAAATAAGACACTTACCTTTTTACATTAACTACTTTTTCGGAACAAAAATGACAATCTTTGCAATCCGATCAAAACGTCAGCTGAAAACACAACTTCTGCTGTAAAACTATTTGCCTTCTCCGATAAAATACTCATCATATAACCCATGCTGCCATATATCTAAAAAGAGTGGATTTCAAAGAATATTTCTGCTAAGTATCGTCAGAGTATTCGTAAAAATGTGGTTGTTCTATGTAATTTCAAAGTGAATGGTACTTATAAGTACCGTCGGTAGATAAAGAGTTAACATTTTCTAACAAATATAAATTAAGATTAAAAGTAAAGCCTTTTTTACTCTTTTAAATATTGTTATTTTTATTCTGTTGCAGATATTGTTTAAATTATTTTAATTTAAGGATATACATTCAGTAGCTGAAAGTATATCATAACAATCTGTTTGTGGTAACAGCTGCTTACTCGTATTTAAAAATCTACAAAAAAAATTTTAATACAGTGGAAATTGCTTAACACGAAACTGAAGGGACGGAAATATTCCCTCTAGCATCCCTTTAATTAACTCTTTTTTAATAATCTTAATAAATGAGCTTTTAATTCTTATGTTCAAAACTAATGCCCTAATCTTAATCGTAATCAAATAGTAATATTACATCAGAAAGTCTCTTTCATGCTCATTTTAACCAATCACAGCTCTTGTTACAAAGGAGCCACGCGATCTTCACTGTCGGTATAAAAGAGAAAGCTTTTTTGTCCTATCTCTCTCTGTTGTACATGAAAATGTACAAATGGCTGCAGTTCTTTTATCCTTTATGTCTCTGTGTTCGTCGTGTAAAATGTCGCTGCTGCTTGTCACTTCTGTTATATGTGTAGTGTGGTCCATTCCCAATTTAGTATTTACGATGTGAATGTTTGTGTATCTCACCATGTTTAATAAACAAGATTTCCTGCCACAGAGGACTGCCACATCAATCCCATCAATATAGAAATTATAAATAACCATCGACTAATATACATACAAGTAACCAACATAAATAGACCTCGACTACGCTACATATATACATATATATATATCAACAAAATTTATTCGAATTTATGTTGTCTGCATAGATATGTATACATGCATGAATTTAATAAAAATCAATGAAACAAAAACATTCACAAGAACCTAAATTAATTTAATGCAAAATTTTCAATTTTTTTTTAAACTCAAAACATTTATTGAGTTTTTGGACAATAATCTGACATTTTTCTTTGCATTGTCTTTTTTTAGCATTAAATTGTCAACAAATTGTTCGATATCGTTTTTTTTATATTTATTTCACCATTGAAATGTACATTTAAATAACTGAGCAAACTTTTCATGACGTTCCTCATGTCGGATGACGTAGGAACAGGAGCTGCATTATTCATTTCATTTTCATCGTCAGAATCTGCATCCATGATATTTTTTAAGCTTTATGTTTTTGTCTGCCATAATTGGAGTTGTACACACATTGTTATCATCTACAGCAACGAATATTTCCAATAATACAGTAGGACAGTTCAATCCATCTGGTGATTTTCGTATTTTGTTCATTCCCAGAAGGAAAATCTCTTCGTGTTAAGCAATTTTCTTGTCGTGTTAAGAAAAAAATATCATGAAATTTCATAGTAGTTTGTCGAGACCGTATTACTTCGTGTTAACCGATATTTCGTCTTAAGCGTATTTCACTGTATATAAAAAAATCAAGTTTTGTTTCTCTGTTTAAAAAAGGTTCTATGAACAATTTATTGTAATTGCTTCTATTTAAAGCTAATTTTCAGTTTTATTACATTTTAAAATAAAATTCATAATTCCTATGCTTATGTAATAGTAGAAAATAAAGTTTCTTTGATAAAAGGCAAATTACCGTTAAATCATTGCACCGGCATATATAAAGCATACCTATTCTTTCAAGACATTTTTTTTTTTCTTTAATTTTTAGGTGTATACGCTAAAAAGTAGCATACCGCTTTTTAAGAAAAAAATCTGAAATATTGCGTGTGCAAAATGCTCTTATGTTTTGAAATCATTTATTCGAAGTATCATCAAAAGCTTTTGAAAAAGAGCGTATTTACTTTTAGAACTACAAACATACTTACAAAGTTCATAAAAATTGTCATTACGCTGGCCAGAAGCATTGGTACCGTATATATAGAAGGATAGTTTTTTTATGCTGATCTCCTTTTTTTGAAAACTATCATTTTTATACCCGGCGTACAACCCGCACCTGTAAATTTCAATCTTATTTTTTGTGGTAAAAGTGCAAGTTATACGATGGATTTTATAATAATTTTTATATAAAGTTAATTAAGAGAACAGAAACCTTTATTTATTTCTTTGTCATGTTTTTTCTGAGTCTCGTTTAGGTACAGAATTATTCATCTATTGAAACATTTTATGTTAAAAAGATACATTGATTTAATTTCATTAAGGTATCCGACTACGTTCGGAACCATGATTTTAAAAAGGCGTATAAATTAATAAATTTCATGATGTTTAGTGTCACTTAGATTAGAGAATACACGTATAAAATTGTTTTAAAAACATTATGCCAAAAAACATTACTTAAATACATTATTTCGGCAAAAAAGGAACTTAGAATAACCTTTTTTCAAAATAGTACATAGCTCAGACCTCTGTACAGAGGCCCAACCATGATTTTTGAAAAATTCACATTATTTTTAGAGTTACAATCCATTTGAAATAATTATCGGCGTTTTTTTCTTAAAATGTCTCCCCTCTGTTATTGTGTGTGTGTCATCAAAACATGGATAAACCCCACTTCTAAGTTATATATTTAAAATTCTAGTTGAGCCTCTGTAAGGAGAGATCTGAGAGCTATATACAGGCAAAATATTATTATAATAGGAAGCATTTTTTCACGAAAAAGTACATTTTGAAAAAAAGATTATTCTAAGTTGAGTACGCCGAGGAAATAGTATTTACTTAAATAATTTTTATTTATAATACTATTCTAATAAGAGCCATTTTATATACATTTTTTTCTAATATAGAGGTAGTACTAAATATCATAAATATTATCCATTTATACGCTTTTGCAAAATCACGGTTCCGAACGTAGTAGGATACCTTAAAATGAAATTAGATGTTAAATAAAGCACCGTAAGACAATAGAAAGTGTACGTAACAATCGAAAAAAAACACCTTTTTTTTTAATCAGCTCCAGTACTTGAATTAATGTTTGTTTCTTTCGAGGTGTACTCTCTTATGGGTCCGAAAATAATTGCCGCAAAATCCGGCGTGTAACGCGTACTGGTGTATAACGCACAACTATACTTTCAAGCTGCCTTTTTTTAATTTTGAGGCATATTCGTCGTATAACAAGCACGCCCTTTTCACGAAGGAATCTGCAATGTATATTAGCAATGCTGTTATGCTCTAATGCCATTTCTTCGAGGTATTATACAAGGATTTTGAAAAAAATAGTATATTTCTAGAAAAGCAATCCTTTAAATTCATGAAGTATGACATTTCTTTTAAATTAACAGTATTCCGATCTTTGTAGAACTCTTGAGTTTTGAGTCATCTCTTTTTTTTTTTATTTTTGAAGCTATCATTATTATACCCGGCGTATGACGCTCACCCGTAAATTTCGATCTTATTTTTTTATGTTGTAAGTGCAACGTGCACTTACAACATACGCTGGATTACAACATATATACGCTGGATTACAACATACGCTGGATTACAACATACGCAACATACATACGCTGGATTTTACAGTAATATAAAAATTAAAAAAGAGAGAATTGTTCTTATACATATTGGGAACAAATATCATGTTTTTCAATTGAATTTCAACAATTTTTTTACTTAATTTATTCATTTAATCAATTTTTGTTTTTAAGAAAATGCTCTGTTTCCTTATTTTTATTTCTAAATCACTACATGTGAATCTAAATGTTTTCTAAGTTCTCCTCTGCTACCCAAATTACAATTCTGAAACTCAAAGCTAGGTCAACTGTATCACAGTTGACAAGCCAAGCCAAAAGATTCTAGCCATCACCCGTGGTTCTTTGCTTCAATGAAATCATTTTTCAAGTGATACGCATAACTTATTTTCCCATTACTCTGGATATCCGCTTAGGTAATATAAAAGAAAACCGTAGAACGTTCCAGAAAATGATTTTCCACTCCTGTGTTTTCTAAGAATTTCATTTATGCGAACAAAAAAAGAGAGAAAGAATAAAGCAGTCCTCTCTTTGGAATGCTTTAAATGGAACGTTAATTCTTTTGAATTGCATTAAAATTATGATTTCAAATAGCTGTTCAAAATTCGCGCATCATTCCAGAAATCGATACAGTATTTAACTTTCCATTCTTTTTTTAAAATTTCGTTCACTCTTTTTTTATTGTTATTATTTTCTGTTATTGTGCCCAAATATGATTCATTTTATTCAAAAATTTAATGAATTAATTCCACTAACTTTTACAAATAAATAAAATAGTTTAACCTTTTTGTGCTTAAATCTAGTAACACAATTATCATTTAAGCAATTTTCCTTAAAATGAAAGCAAAATGAACTCTATATATTTATTATACTTATTCATTAATTGAAAACTTCTTATAACTCTGAAAATGAACTTTTCTTTCTTTGAAAATTATATTTTATTGTTAAAAAATATGTTTCTCACTGGATTTTAAATTAATGTCATGAGTTTTTTCAAAATTATTTTTTCAAATTTGATCCATCAAATAAAGCATATGTACATATTGTAATGTTTATGCAGATCAAGGGTGTCAAACTCACAAAGTCTAGCTTGGGCCAAACAAAAAAGGTTAAACTTTCGTCGGGCTGCAAAAAAAGAATCAATGTTCATAGAAACGTAAGTTTATTTCGAATAACACATTATAATAAATATAAATAAAGGAACAAGAAAAATTTAATGTTTACGTCTGACGCCCAGCATCTTTTCTCTGCCACTATCTTTTCCCATTTCGGAGAAATTTTGATATTTTATTATATATTGTGAGTGCCGATAAATTCCTATGCTTATGTAATAGTAGAAAATAAAGTTTCTTTGATAAAATGCAAATTACCGTTAAACTATTGCACCCGCATATATAAAACATTCCTATTCTTTCAAAACATTTTTTTTTTCTTTAAATTTTAGGTGTATTCGCTATATAGCGCGCACCCCTTTTTTTAAGAAAAAATCTGAAATGTAGAGGAAATGTTTTGTTTTAAATCATTTTTTCAAGTATCATCAAAATTTTTAAAAAAATTTTTTAAATTTGAGCTACAACTTTTTTAAGTTCATAAGAATTTCTTTTCCCTTTAAATAAACATTATTTCCGTATATATAGAAGGATAGTTTTTTTTGTGTGCTATCCCCTTTTTTTTAAAACTATATTTTATCCCGGGGGAGGGCATACCCCCCCCACCTGAAAATTTAATTTATTTTTTGTGGTAAAAGTACGTTAAAATTATTTTATGGTAATTTTATATAAATTTAATTAAGAAACAAAAACCTTTATTTCTTCTCTTTATGTTTTTCGGGGTCTCATTTAGGTACAGAATTTTCATCTAAAAAATTTTTATGTTAAAAGATAATTGATTTGATTTCTTTAAAGGAAATTTGCTTTTTTAAAAAGGCGTATAAAGGGATTTTTATATTTTAGTGTCCAGTTAAATACGTATAAAATTTTTTTAAAAAAAACTTTAAAAAAGTTTCAAAAAAATTTATTTGGCAAAAATGAACTTTGAATAACCTTTTTCAAAAGCCCTTTTTTTGTAAAAAATGTTTATTACTATTTTGCCTTAAAATTTAGCCCTTGTACAGAGTCCAACTATGGGAAATTTTCACATTATTTTCAGATTTCAACCATTTAAAATAATTATCGGCGTTTTTTTTAAAATGTCTCCCCTCTGTTGTCGAAAACATATAAACCCCCTTCAATTATTTTTTAAAAAATTTGTTTGGCCCCTGGGAAAAGGGTCTGATATACAGGCAAAAAATTTTTATAATAGAAGCATTTTTTAAAAAGGGGGTACATTTGAAAAAAAATTATTTAAGTTAATTTTTTCCGAAAAATTTATTAAATAATTTTTTTTTGTAATTTAAACTTAAAACAATTTTATATACATTTTCAATCCCAAATGACACTAAATATCATGATTAATCCATTTATACGCTTTTTGAAAATAGGGTTCCCAACTTGGGATACCTTAGAATGAAATTAGATTTAAAAAGAGAAGACAATTAAAGTTACGAACAAATGAAAAAGAACCTTTTTTTAAACAGCTCCCGTATTTTAATGAATGTTTTTTTTGAGGTGTATACCTCTTATGAGTCCGAAAACAATTCCCTAAAAACCGGCGTAACGCGTCTGGTGTAAACGCCAACATACTTTTAACTGCCTTTTTTTTTTAATTTTTTGGGGGTTTCGTCGTTAAAAGAGCACACCCTTTTCACGAAGGAATCTGCAATGTATATTAGCAATGCTATTATGCTTTAATCCTTTTTTTCGAGGTATTAAACAAGGTTTTTTTAAAAATAGTATTTTTCTAGAAAAACAACCTTTAAGTTTGAAGTATGACATTTCTTTTAAATAAACAGTTTTCCCGATCTTTGAGAAGTCGATTTTTTGAGTCTTCTTTTTTTTTTTTTTGAAGTATCATTTTATCCCCGGGCGTTTGACGCTCACCCGTAATTTGATCTTATTTTTTGAAAGGGGGTTTTAAAGGGTTTTAAAAAGGTTAAAAAAAAAGAGAGGTTTTAACAATTAAAAAATAATTTTTAAATTTTTTTTTAAAATTTTTTTAAATTTTAAACAATTTTGTTTTAAAAAATGCCGATTTTTTTTAAAATAAACCCCTAAGACCCTTTTTTTTAAGGTAAAAATTTACTTTCCCTGAAACTGTAGGTCAACTGATCACAGTTAAAAGAAAAACAAAAGATTCTAGCCATCACCCGTGGTTTTTTGCTAATAAATCATTTTTAAAGTATGAAACTTATTTCATTACTCTGGATATCCGCTTATAGTATAAAAAAAAAAAACCGTAGAACGTTCGAAAAAAGATTTTTCCCCCTTGTGTTTTCTAAAAATTTATTTTAGGAAAAAAAAAAAGAAAAGGTAAAGGGGGTCCCTTCGGGAAAAATTTTTAAATGGAACTTTAATTCTTTTGAATAGCATTAAAGTTATGATTTCAAATAACTGTTCGAAATTCGCGCATTATTCCAGAAATCGATGCAGTATTTAACTTTCCATTCTTTTTTTAAAATTTCGTTCTCTCCTTTTTTTTTTGTTATTATTTTCTGTTATTGTACCCAAATATGATTCATTTTATTCAAACATTTAATGATTTTATAAATAAATAAAATAGTTTAACCTTTTTGTGCTTAAATCTAGTAACGCAATTATCATTTAAGCAATTTTCCTTAAAATGAAAGAAAATTGAATTCTATATTCATTAATTGAAAACTTCTTAAAACTCTAAGAATGAACTTTTCTTTCAATTGAAAATTATATTTTATTGTTAAAAAATATGTTTTTCTCACTGGATTTTAAATTAATGTTATGAAATTTTTTTTCAAAATTATCTTTTCAAATTTGATCCATCAAATAAAGCATATGTACATATTGTAATGTTTATGTAGATCAAGGGTGTCAAACTCACACACAAAGTCTAACTTGGGCCAAACAAAAAAGGTTAACCTTTCGTCGGGCAGCAAAAAAAGAATCAATGTTCATAGAAACACATTATAGAAACACATTTTGAATAACACATTATAATAAATATAAATAAAGGAACAAGAAAAATTTAATGCTTACGTCCTGACACTTGACATCTTTTCTCTGCCACTATCTTTCCTATTTCGGGAGAAATTTTGATATTTTATTATATATTATCGAGTGCCGATAAACTGTACGAGCCACAAAAATGCTCGATGAGGGTCACATGGGGCCCTGGGCCGCGAGTTTGACACCCATGGTGTAGATCTTGAAAATCTGTTATTAAACTTTCTTCTTCTTTTCAAGATGAATTCTTTAAAATGTAAAAAGCGAAATATTCCTTTAATACCTCTAGCTTTCTTGAAACCAGTAATTTTAAGAGAAGATATATTTGTTTTAAGAATTTCTGATTCCTTCAATGTCTCATTCTTTAAATGTTTACCCTTTTTTCAATTTTTTTTTATTTTCCAAAAATCATTTCTCATCTATTTTCTATTCTTTTGCAATACATGTGTGTGTGAAAGAGAGTGAAATAAGTCATATTAAATACTCAGTTACAAAAATTTCCAGATATTTATTGTGTTAAACATTTTAAAGTGCACATCATCAAAGTATCTGCAAGAAATTACGATAATTACACATGACGTATCATTGATAAGCATAACGCAAATTATACATAGAGAACACATTAATATTTACTTGAATTGTGGCTTAAAAATAACTTTCCTGTCTTAAGTGAGTAAGCATGTACAGTACAGCAATTCAAAGGCATTATTTCATCGAAATTTACATTTTTTAAACATTAATTAAAACATATTTTTAAAAGAAAAAAAATTTATGCACAAAAGCAAGAGACAAAAAAATTCCAAAGGCTATTATCTGTTTAAAACATATACATAGGGTGGGTGGGAAATTGCTGTTTATCAACAAGATGTAAATTTATAAAATATAAAAACAGTTTCTTATCCAATTAAATATCCAAAAAGTTATTTGAAGTTAAAATTATTATATGCTTAAATAATATTACTACTTTCTTGCAAATTAAAACCCCAAAATATTCAGTTCAACAAACAAACTTCCTGTTTTATATACATGGGAAATAGTAACATTTTGTGGGAAAAAAAATTTTTTAAACTTTAAGTCATGTATAATTTTACTCCTTTACGAGCAATTAAATTATTCAAATAGATTTTTGTCCTAATTTTTTTGCGTATTTATAGGCTTATTAAAATATATTGAACAATTCAAATGCACTAACAATACTGAGAAGAACGATTTTTATTGCAATTTATAGATTAATTAAAACTGGTGTTAATTTCCAATATTTAATTTCAAAATACTAGCCAATACTTCTTATAAAACTGAATAACATTTATTCTCATAAATATATAACAATAATTAAAAACCGGGGTTTTTTTTTTTATTTGTATTACATCTGATTTTAAATTTCTTAACAAATTTTTTCCTGCAAAAAATTACTCCCATAAAATTACTTTTGTGTCATAATTTCAATAAAAGTTTAAATTAAGAAGATAATTTTCTTTCATATAAATCTTCATTGGAATGAATAATGTGAACTGTATATAAATGCTTATATATATTTACTACATAATTCATAATAACATGAATATGCCCTCAAGTATTTCAGAAAACAAAAATACGTGTTTTAAAAATATTTTTTTCAGGGAAGTGTCCTTTAAAAAATTGAAGGAATCACATTGGCCTTTTTTGGAAAAAACGAAAAAGGAAACAAATTACACACATATCTTATAAAAACAGTTTTTTATAAACAAACGTTAACATTAAAACATATGTAGTTCATATAAATAGCATTGATATGTGCGATATATCGTCTAAAATTACTTGATAACATTTTAACGTCACACAAGCTCGGGACATGATATATGAAAAACATCGAGTTAAGTGGTATTTTGAATAATCAAGTATTTTCAATGACACAAACTGACGTGATGACTGACAAAACAAAAAAAATTCCCGGTTTGAAATGTACTTAATGTAGTAAAACGAAACCATAAAAAATTTTAGCCGGGGGCAATAAAAAATAGCATTTAACTTCTGTTCTTACATGGTGCAACAGGGTTTTTTGATCTTTCCTTAATGTTGCAACAGCATAGTAAAAAAATTAACCAAAAATTTTTCGCATACTGTGTTTTCCCATCTAGATGGACTCTTAGTGCATCCGTTTTCAGTTCTTACCAATCCATTCATACACAAGTCCGTCGTATGTCATAGAAGCATAAATGGGCTTTTTTTCTCAAAAATGAACACAATTAAAATAAAAATCTGACTGAACTCGGCAAATTAACCCAAAATCCCCATTGAGTAATGGATCGTATTTCTAATTACACTCCGAAAAAACTTCATTTTTTACACACAAACGAAGACAAACAGTATAATACCATTAACATTTGCCTTAAAAGAACAACAAGTGCACAAAAATTGAACACACATGAACACATTGTATCAGTCAATTTGAAATTAAATATATCAGTTAAATAATGAAACAACACTTTCACATGGACACAGACACTTGTAACAACAATTATAGAAGCTTAAATGTAACCAAGGAACAAACAACAAGAGATTGGTTATAAAAAGCATTATATTGATATACAAGCATTTTGTAAATATAAAGCAAAAAAAGTTAGAAAAAATAACTACATCAGCATTAAGCCAAAGATCTTATGAAATAAATCAAATATATAAATACATCATTTCGACTCCGAAAGTAGGTTTTATGGCATTCACGTAAAATTATTAAATTCCAAATAAGATCGAGAATCTCTTGGATGCATATAACACAAATCCTTTACATCTCCACCCATTTCTTTCCCTACACTGGTACTTCAAAATTATAAAAAAAGCAACTGGGAATTCTAACGGAATGGAAATGTTTTAATTAGAATGTAGTTTTAAATTTCGTTGAATTTTTAAAAGGAAAGAAAAATATTTGATATACGGGGGCAAAAAAATTTTTTATAGTCTAAAGCAGAAAAACTGAAATTTAATACATATTTCAGGTACAAATTACCAAATTGTATATATTATTTATATACTATAGAATAATGAATAGATTTTTGTTAACATTCAATACATATATTTAATCTTTAAACACAACAAAAAGGGAGCCCTTAATGATCTTCACAAAGTTTTATATCACAACTCTTTATATAAATATATTTGTAGTTAGTTAATCATTCTCTTAAGTACATGCTCCAAAAATTTATAGATAAACTCATGTATAACAAAAGCCACACTGTATTCCATACATACTGAAGAATAATAAATATTGATATGTTACAAGTAATACACATACATTACAATCACATGAATGCAACACTTATATTATTATTTAAATGTTGTAATTGTATTATTTGACATAAAAAGAAAACAGAGTGATATATTTCAAACAATAATTGAAATAACAAATATAATATTGATAAATTATATAAAACATTTAAAATGGAAATCACAACAATTACAAATAATACCGTATAAAGAGCCTTGAGTTTGATGTAAAAATAAAACATGCCACCAAATCAATGAAATGTCAACATATTTCTAAGACGCTTCAATAAAAAATGAGATTCCGATTTTAAGAATGTAAAAAAAAAATTCAATTATGAATAAAATGAAATGAAATTTAGATAAGAAATACAATTATGAAAATTGAATGCATCAAAACCCCCTACATATGATCAATATGTACATATTTAACATATGTAGGGGGTTATAAAAAAATAGTATAAAAAAATAACTTAACCAAATTCAAATAAAGTATTGAAACCTTACTTATAATTGATTAAGATGTCGCATAGTCTATTTACATAATTGCAAAATATATATCATGACTCCTAGTATTGCTAATATAATTTTATGGAAAAAAACAAAATATTGCCGCATTTATTGCTTATGTTTCTGAAATCGAACTTTAGCAATATAAATGCAAATAATATTCTTCAAATGTATTTTATTTACATAGAAATATCGCAACATGGAAATGAAAACAGAAGTTTAACTTAAGAGTTTTATTAATATATCACTGTTCCCCTAAATAACACATATCAACATAGTGCAACAGAAAACACAACATGTTTTACTGTATCCTTCTATTAAAATCAGAAGAACTGATGGCTGGATAACTCAAACTATCGTAAATGTTATACATTACCAAAAAATAAATATGAAACAAAGTCGACTATAGCAGGCTTAAAATATATCAAATACTTAAATGATTATGACAAAAAAGAAATTCCATTCTGAAATATCCTTGAAAATTCCTTGCAAGAAAATAATAATCTCTCGTTTGTCGAATATTTTATATCTATATGTCGATATAGGAAACTAGATAATCAATTTTTAAGCATTTTTAGATATATTTGCATTTGACAAAAAAAATCCCGAATTTCCCAATTTTATGAAAAATGTGATAAAATATTAACACTGCCTTTTTTAACAATTGTGATATTTTGATTTTAATAAGCTTTGGGAGCATTCTGCTCATTCACAGAAATAGATTTTAAAATTTTTTAAACATAACTGATTGGGTAAAAGAATTCACAATTATATAATTTACTATATAGCTCAAAATAACTATATGATATAATTTAATACTAGGTATTTAAAATTTGTATTATAATGTGAGTATTTTAAAAAGCCTTATTAATACAATATTATTTCCTTCTGTATAATTAAAAACTCTTCTAAGATAATTTTAATGTGTGTTGTATATGATAGTTATATTTATGCTAAAAAATTAATTAAAATAGTTTATTAAAGACTTTTGAAAATTTCCATTCCTTTTATAAAAAACATCACTTTTTAACAATCAACAATTTTTACATAAATATTTTGGCTATGTGACATATTCTGAAGTACTTCAATAATCATATATTTTTGTATTAATGAGGAAAAGTATTTTTTTAATCTTCTTAATAATTCAGCATTCTAAAACATTCAGTATACCATATTATTCCGAATTTAGTCTTTTGCTGGAAAACATAATCCCAAAATTTCTTTTTCTAGCATTTTTACTGATTGATAATACTCTTTGCATAACAGTAAATTACTATTATTATACGTAAATGTTAATCCATACTAGTGAAAATGTATCAATCTCAGTGCATCCTAATATATGTGACTTATTTTGCTTATTATACTTTAATGTAGTATTATTAACGTGCCTGAAAGGGAATAAAGATGGCTAACAAATAAAGGATATACATAAAATTATCAGGCTAATCCAATCACTTAATGCCACAAAACTTATTTGAAAATTTTATTTACACACAAATTTTTCCTCAATACTCACTTTCATTTTTGACAGCAATACATCCTTAGTTACTGTAAGCTCGTCTTTTCTTTTCATAACTATTGTAGCATATTTTGATTCTTAATCACAACACACAGTTTAGAGTAAATCATTTGATTCAGCTGGAAGCCATTACCTCTTTTTTTAATTAAATGCAAATTAAGTTTGCAAGAGTTTTCTCTTTTAGGTTTCATCAAGGAAAATACGTAATTCAAATTTAAATCTACCCAATTAAAGGAAGAAGGTTCATTAATAGAATATCCATGCTAATAGCAGAGTATGTGCGCATATTATTTTATTAAAGCACATCATATTGTGTATTCAAAGCACAAATAATATATAAATTATTCAGAATTATGCTTAAAGTACTTGAGAATCTATTCATCATAAATCAAATGTTTCTACATTTGACTAATGTGCGCGAGTCTTTAAATATCAATTCCATATTTTATTCTATACCTAAAAAGCTACTTAAGCAAAAAAAAAACTAAAATAAAAATCTTAGACGTTTAGATATAATTTATTTAAAGCTTTCTAAATATGGAATGTGTTTTTCATTAGATGGAAGCAATATCAAAGAATTCTTCTTATAATTATATTTAAAAGCATAAAAGATTAAATTTAATTATAAAAAAATAATAAAATCCTCCATAAATATTATTACTGTTATTTTTGTTAAATTTAAAAATAATCATTCTAATGTGATCATATTCGAATTGAATATAAACCAAATGTAGAAAATTTTCAAAACGAATGTATATACTCTTCAAAAGTATAAGTTTAATTCCGTTAATATTTTGTTATAAAAAAATTCCCAATTCCGAATTCCAAATGTTTATTCTGATTTGATTTTACACTAACTAATAATTCTTTGTAAATTAACACTCATTACATCTTTTTTCGAGTATATTCTCGAACTTATGGTCTAACAAACACAAACTCATTGTAATGATTCCACCGATTCTCCTCAAAATCGATTCCCGGTTTGAGAGGCTCATTTCCGGTTCCAGAAGTGCCAGATCCTGCTGCTGCCACACACCGGAATCCAGCTTCCTGAAGATTATCGAAAGCCTGCTCCAAGAAGTTGTGCTTTAAGAAAAATCGAGCAGTGTAACGATTCTCATTCACTCGATCTGGATCCCTTGACTCGTTTAAGGTATCTCCAAAGACCTCTCGACACAAGGTCACCCTTCCACAGACCAATATTCTGGTCAGCTTTCGGAATTTGACATCGGCCAGTCCATCTCGGCCAAAGGCAAAAGATCCACGGTAGCCCAGCGTCAAATAACCGGGCTGACCAGAGGCTGCCATCAGCCCTCCAGGAGAAGTCGGAGTGGATACGGAAGACATTCTGGGTAAAGGTACTGGTTGAGGGGGTGATGTTGTCAGCGAGTTGATGCAAGCAATCAAGTCGGCCATGTTGAAGAACTCGGCTTCGTTCTTAAGACGCTCTTTCTCGTGGAAGTTTTCAGGAAGAACAAGCTTCTGATTCCTCAAGAAATCGAGAACGTATCGGAAAAGCACTCCATCCCGATCCACAAAGTATCGTCCCTTGCCATCTTTGCCAATACTTTCCTTTCCAGTGAAGATTTGACCCAAGAGACATTTAGTGTCCTTTGTCAGTGTACTCAAAGACGTGGTGTAGAGCACACCACCAACATTTAGTTCCACAACTGACGGGAAATCGTCACTGCCTTCCGATTCCATACTGCGCCAAACGCAAGTCTACAAAAGAAAGAAAATATTAGCTTAAAAAAGTGGCCATATTAGAATTAATGACATTATTTATTACATTTAGAAAAGAAGCTCTAAACTACTTAAGGTATCCGACTATTATACTAACCGTGATTTAAAAGCGCGGCAAATGGGCTATGATATTGGTCACTTATTGAATATGTATAAATGAAGTAAGGATTTTGACAAAGATGAATATAGATGAAAAATTAACTAGATAATTTTTTTTTCAGCTCTTTTCTTTTAGAAAATGCTTCTATTATACCTCATATTTTGCCTGTATGGCGTATCTCTGGTGACCTCTGCACAGAGGCTCACCCTAGTTGATTTTTCTCAAAATTCACATTATTTTAGAGTTACAACTATTTGAAAGAATTATCGGCGTTTTTCTTAAAATTGCTCCCCTCGTTGCCGTGTAAAGCATGGAAAACCCCACTCTAAGTCACATATTTCAAAAATTCAGTTTGAGCCTCTGCACAGAGTAAGTCTGAGCTTATATACAAGCAAAAATATTATTTTATATTAGGTGCCATTTTTCACAAAGGAGAACATTTTGAAAAAAGGTTCTAAGTTAATTTTTGCCGAAATATTGTATTTAAATACAGCTCTTTTTTGTCAAAATGTCCCCAAAACAATTGTGCCACATATAGTCTGCTAATCTAAGTGATACTAAACATCATGAAAAGTATCCATTTATTCGCTTTTGAAAGTGTCCGGTTCAGGAACGTACGATGTCAAAAGAGGTTACAGTGGAGAGAGTATATTAGAAACCTATGAATTTACATGAATAAAAAACCTTTTTTATTTTCGTAGCGGACAATTATCTATATTTCTACTAGTAGTTCTCCGAATCGTATTCTCATGAAGAATGCTAAATCAAAGTGTAACGTTTAATTCTTTCAAAAGTTTTAACAATTTTTATAGGCTTATCTTTACCAAATAAAATTATGATTTGTATGTATTAAACATATAACCATGTATTATTATAATTTAAGAATATTATACGTTATTTGTATATTATTTATGTGGCTTTGAGTGCAAGGATATTATCTATATAAATATATTAAAAATTTTACAGAATTCAACCATCATATTTTCTTATGATATTTTTATTAAATGTAATATACAAGTTTTTAATAAATGATTTATTTTTATGGACGCAGAAGATGATTAAAACGGGACAAATAATAAATGGTAATATAGCACTCCAAAATAAATAGTTTTCATCAAAGAATGTACTGTTGCAGATAAAAAAGCAAAGGTTCTCTTTCAGAAACTCGTGCTAAACAAATTTTAGTAAGTAAAGTTTGTTATAAAGTTGAGTATTTTTGAAATAGTTTTTAGTATTTTGAAACTTTTCGGAGATAAGACATAATACACGGAAATATCATCTAAGGAAGAAGCATCTTTGCTTAAATGTGAATCCCAAAGAGAAAACACTAATTCCATTTGCTCTTCCAATATGAAGTTGCAAATCAATATTATTGTATAAAAGGATGTAGGCGTTTACTAACACAAAAACTACACTGATGATGTTTAAAAAATGAGAAAACTTTAGATTCTAACGGTATCAGCGAAACAAAACCATTGTTGACTAACATCACAGTACGATACTTACGCGATACCCTACGCAACAACATAAAAATTGATCTTTTGTTATTTAGAAGAGTTTAAATCATTATTTTCAAATCAAAAACTATTATAATATTATTATCTGTTCAAAATAGACAAAATGCATTTGTGAAAATGGATAAACTATTTCACAAAAACATAATCTCATTCGAAGGGCCATATATTTAGTACTTTTGCTTCAACATAATGAGATTTTATTCAATATTAAGTAAAACTATTAAAAATATACTTTTAAAAAAATATTATAGGAAATTTATTATAGCTTTTAATACTGAATTCAAATATAACTTATACTTATATGAAATTATGAATGCATAGATTTATTTTTTTTAAAAAAAAAACATTGTCTAGTCATATTATACTAATAAAACTCTATATCTATAATAAAAAAATTACTAATTTTGGGAATTAGAATAATTTTTATGAAGGTTAAAATGTTAAATTAATTATTTTTTATGAAATAAAGTCATCGAAAAATAATAATGCATTTCATCAGTGTTAAAATATTAAATGTTTCATTCTGTGTTTAAAAATCATATTTAAAAAAAATTCTTTCTTCAAATATTTTTGAAAAATTTCTTTTTAATAAAAACTGCGTGCATTGATCTAAACATAAAAATTGCAATTCAATAGCATTTATGCTAAGGGTATTATATAATTAATAAATTTAATAATCAAAAGCATATGCACAATTAAAGAAAAAGAAATACTTTTCAGCGATTTAAATGTATTAAAATTTTGCATTTAAATTATATATTTCTTCATGATGGCTAATGATATACCTAGTAGGAAAAATGGTGACAAATAACCTCTTATTATTGGTGTTGCCACAAAAAAGGGACTAGAGTGATTTATCTAAATATTTCATTTTGATTTTCGTATACGTTTCACTGAGTATTTCATTTGCTCTTATATCCACGCAAATTGAGTTCATACAAATAATTACATAAACCAAAATCTGTTATTAATTAATATTTTTTCAATGTTTAAAAATTTTAATATTTTAATAATACTAATTTCTAAAATCCGTAAGCACGGTAATATTATTATCTATAGCTAAGAACCTGACTAAAATAATTAATTACTAAAACCATCCAAATATTTATTCGTATTTAACACGGAAGTATTGATTTTTCGTTCATTTATTTGTTTTTATTCATTATTTCCTAATTTTTGAAATGATAACAGATTTAATCATGATTAATTATTTTCGATTATTTTTAGCACAAACACAAGCTATTAAAACATTGAATTAATGTGCATGGTTTAAATAACCTAAAATTTTTAAGAATTTACGTGGAAGTTATTAAGCTTAATGATGAATATTAGCAGAGGTCCTTATTTAAAAAAATAGAATAAAATGATTTAATGGAGAAATGTATTATATCTATGTGTATGCATTTTTGTTTAATTAGTTAATTAGAAAAGGGGTAAATTATTTACTTGTATTTATTAAAGTGTCTTTTATTGTATTGTACATTATTTACCATTTTAAAAATAGGAAAACTTTCCCATTTTAAAAAGTAATGCAATAAATAGCCTGGTACAGGAACAAGAAAGCAATTCTAATAAATGCTGAATAGGTTTTTATTAGTAGAAAATAGAAAACAAAACAATAATGATTTAATTAACCAATGTCACACATTTTGCATTGGATACTTTGCAATAAAAGAATAGTTAAATTGAAATCTTAGCTCAAAACAAATTAATAGCATAACTTAAAATCGGTGTTTATCACCAAAAATGCAAAACAGAATTCCTGCTTTAGATTAATTTTGAAGTCAATTTCTGTCCAGTCTTCATATGGAGATTTTAAATTGATCTCCTTTCACACGTAGGACACTACACTTTATTTTTGAAATCTTCGTAACAAGAACATATTTCGTGATTTACACTGCAGCTAAAGCATGCTTATTAAACACAAAGGAACCATCATAAAGTCTGATTTCGCATTCACTGAATATGTCAACTGCATTACTGCCCGCAGCTGCTTTGAAATGAGCAGGGATCAATAGCTCACCAATCTGTTTCTCAGCAGTGGCTTTCCTGATTACTGACCATGAATTTATCACAAACTTGGCTATAATAGGTCCTTAAGAAGCTCCAAAAGGTGAAATGCATAACAACATAAAGAAGTGTAAATAAATATCAAAACAAATCAGTATAATACACAAGAGGCAAATGACAATGTCGCTAACTTGCACCAAATGGCAGAGAAAAAAGTATTGATTTTTATGGTAGGATTAATCCGTTCAGGACCAGAGGAAGGAATATGAAAATAGATTATTTGTTTGTAGTATAGACGTAATAAAAAATAGTCATCACTAAACCTTGGATGTAGCAAAATTTGTTTTCCGCATGCGATTAGTTTTTCTTCTTGCACATCTAAATTGCATCTTTGGACAATAATCATATGTATGTGGTCATGATTATGAACGAGTTAATCAGAAAATAAAACTAATAGTGCTTATGAAAATATGTTGTCTAAAGTAAATATGCATGGATAAAACTAGTCAACTCTTGCATCTGTTAGTCTACGAGATCTTACGTTGAAAATACAGCACATTAAACAAAATACAGGAACAGCATTTAATGAATAATGAACTGACAGCAGCGACTCCACTGCATCAGTTTTTAGTATCTAGATGTGGGAAGAGCTAGTAGCATGCATAAGTGTAGTAGTAACTAATAGTCACAAGTAATGCTTAATATACTACTTAATAGTAAATAAAAAATCATTCTTCATCTTGTCTAGTTTTTCAATTAGCTTCTATCTTCCCTAAATATTTCAACAAAATAAATCTCTCAATAGCAACAAAAGAATATGACATATGCCATTGCTTTCTGGGAAACGTTTCAACTAATTGTTTATAAAATCTTAATGTTAAGAGCTAGTCACTGAAAAATTTTCAAAATATGGAAAATGTTCTAAATAAATTATTAATTTCATATGCAGGCACTGTTTACAATAAATGTCAAGCATATTTTAATGTGTTATAGTATATATTTAACTTTTTCTTATACATATATCCACAACAACGACAATTCGAAGTTCAGGGAAAAATAGAAAATGACGATTCAAATATTTTCAGTCAAAACATCACATGAAGCGAATGATATGCACAGTTCCTGCCGAACACAAAGACTAGACTTCGATATGCTGAATACTCTTTATATGGGCCTTGAAAATATTCTGCAACGTTATAGAGGTATCTTTTTAAAAAGTCACTCCAGACTTTTCTACATTAGTCCCATGGCATCAATCTTTGTAGCTAAATGTACAGTCTCGGCCATTCAGCGATCGAATTGTCACTAAAATCCCTCTACCTAGTCAATATTATTGGCAACTACATTCTCCTTTCGGCCATAAATCGTCTTTCCAGCAATATAATTTCTGCACACGATACGCCTTCCTCTAGAAAGAGAATAAAGTCTAAATTTTTCATTATAGGTGCTTATTCCAATTCTTAGAATATTTCACGCAATAGTCAGTATATCTGTTAATAGAAACTATTCTCAGTGCTTTCATTGTATGGAGATATTCGGTCGATGGTATAAGATTTTGAATCCGAAATTTTGATCCCGAAAAGCAACATATTCAATTTCTTAATAATAGTACACGGGCCTTCCCAATGTTTCAGCAAATTAGAATGTGCAAGACAAATCCTAGATTTGTAGTATCAAACATAATCACATTCAAAGCGAAGTTTTGAAGCACTTGTATCATCCGATCACTCACAATAGACAAACGAAGTACAATTTCCAAACGAACCAGCACAGCACAAATGTATTCATCATTTGAGGAAGATGTGTCACAGTCTCCCAAAAAGAGGATTACGCGCACAACATTTCGACCCAGTAGCTTCTCAGAAAATGACAAACCACGTATATCTAAGAGAAGCAAAGGAATATACAAATACTGATTTCTAGACATACATGGATTTTAGATTCAAATTAATTCTGTTAAATCTTTCTTACATTCGATAACAGACTGTGGTTCTCGTGAAATTACCCGGAGTTTTTGGATGCGTTAGAGATTACAGAGATCTTCGAATGCAAAGAAATTGAAATTTGTTCCTCGGCCTGAATGCAAATTGAAAGAAACTCCGCATCGTGATATCCAGTCTTTTATCAGAACAACTAAAATTGTTTACGCTTCTTGATCTAGTATTGGTATAGCCTCAGCCACCTTTTGAAGTAATCCATAACGAGTATGTATCGATTTCCTCTTTCAATAACAGATAAGGTAATCTAAGATGTCTAGATCAACTTTCTCTAAAGGAGTTTCTGCGTTACAAAGCTGCTATTTTTCTCTAATCACTTAGATTTTTTCGAGCCCCACATACATAACAATGTTTGCACCAGTTTTTGATATCAGCATGTCCTTAATTCCAGTAAAATTTCGCCGTACCTTTGAAAAAATTTCCTTCCCGAAATATCCTTAACAAGTGCTACTATGAATTTTTTTGAGCGTGTATGGAACTTTCTGGAGATGATCAATTACGAACGATAAACTTTTCAAAGCTCGTCTCCCATTTCCGGTTCAGGACTTCATCATGGATGTGTAAAAAATTTTATAATTTCCTACAGTGTTTTGTTTCGGAATCAAATGTAAATATTTAATGACATATTCTTGGAGCAGAAGAGTTCAATTTTCTTTTCAATATTGGATGAAAACATCTTGAGCTTCTAGGTGAACCTTTTTAAGTTAGCTTGGAGACCAAGGGTCTGTCGTCGTCGAAGCAACTATTATTCCTTTATCACGAATATCGTCATTCCTGCCATATTTTTCTTCTGTTTCCAAAAACTATCTGTAGGTCTCAAAAACGATGCCATCTTAACCCTTTACAAGGCTGTGTGAAGTATACTTTCCAAAAACATTAATTTTTAAATGTCAATGGGAAACTATTTTCCACCTATGATTTGTATTACACAACAATTGATTTATGAATTTTTATGACCATTTTTTTGCCACCATCATTACTCCTTTGGCTAACAAAATCAAAATCTCCACAAAACTTATATATATATATATATATATATATTTAAATTAAAAAACCCAAACCCAATTTTTCTATAATTAAGCAAAAAAATTTTAAAAATTTTAAGAATTCCCAGAATACAAAAATTTATTTCAAAATATCAATGGTGAATAAAAAAAATAATAAAATACCAACGTTTTCAAACAAGATTTAAAACTTATAAGATAAAAGTTTATAAAATATCCAAGTGCAGCCTTGGACTTAGGACCGATAAATGGATTTAAAATACTTTTTATGGTGCCAACCTTACCCCTTTTTTGCAACGGTAAACTGGGTCTGGGAAAAATCCCAAAATTTCGGGTAATTTTAAATTTTAAAAAGTTAATACCCAAACAATTAAGCTATTCCTCATCGCATTCAGAAAGGTATTATAGCATAAAAAAGTTTTAAAACAAAAATTTTCATAATATACAAGTAAATGCACCAAACATCAAAGATAAGGCACCCATCTTTAAAATGGAAAAATAGAAAAAAAATCACTAAAATCTCTAGAATTTAGAAGTTCAAAATAAAAACCTATTCACAAAGGAAATACCTCTCTCAAAACACCAATACATAAACATTCCAAATACCCGAAAATGCAACAAATTGCAATTGCACAAATCATCAAACACTCACCCCCCTTTTAAAATATACCCCCTTAAAAAATATATTATATATACATATAAAACAAAAAAAAAAAGAAAAAAAAATAAAAAAATATATATTTTAATATATTTTATATATATATATTTAACAAGCAATAAAGCCCAAAACATTTTTTGAAATATTTTTACGAAAAAATTCAATTTTGGGTGTAACAAAAAAAATCATTTTTAAAAGAAAACAATCATTGAAGTATTTATAAAATATTTTTATGTAGACAATAAGTAGTTCTATTCGTATTGCCCCTTGAGTTACAAAATAGAAGAGGAGAATCATTCATTTCATTTAATACTCTCCATTTCATTTTTTAAATGTCCTGTATAATGCTTTTCTCCGGTATAAAAAGCATTTAAAGTTTTTTTTTTTTGTGAGAATAATAGAGGACAGCTAAAACATTTACTGCAACAGCTGGTTTCGAAATTCTTTCTACAAGTTACCTAATACGCTTATTAGGTAACAAATATATATATATAACATCTTTAAAACTTACAAAGTTGTCACATTTGAAATACTCAACACACTTAACCTCTAACATTTCAATATCTCATTCTTCGGGGTTTTTTAAACAGCCAAGACGAAGCAATTTTTTTGATTTCACAAAAGCTATTCTTAACAGATCTTACATCGCTTACTAAAAATTACATACAACAAAATTTTTGAAATTTTTGTAATGTCTCATAAAAAGTTTTACTTTTTAAAAAGTACATTTACTTGAAGAACGGTAAAAAAGCATCTCAACAAATGTTTTTATTACTTTTAAAGAGACATTATTTTTAGAAAAACTTTAGCAATTATAATATTCAATAAAAACGTGATAATATTGCGTGTTATTAATAAATAAATCCGTACTCTCTCATTCGTTGCATTGTCAAAGATTTGAGTTGTCATTTCCTTTGAGCGGGGTTGCCAAAGACATTTGCGTGCATTAGATAATTTAGGTTAGGATTTTTTTTCCATTTATTTTCTTTCGAAATAAACAAACATGAGTCTACGTTTGTTTGCAGAATCTAAAATTATGAGCGTTAAAAAGCTATTAAATGTCAAAGCCAGTTAAAAAAATTTGACACACATTTTCAAAAGGAAACTTTTTTGAGTTGTATGCTACATGTTTACTAATGAGGTTGGACTATTTATACCTTAAAGACATTCTATGTTAAATAAGTATTGAAATTTTATTATTCTACCAAACACCCATTAACTTTTTCGTAGACCTGAAATTTTTCTAGAAACTCACATGAAATTTAAAAGAGTCGGTTTTTAACAATAAATATTTCACTTTCTTTAGTCATCTACAGAACATTATATTCATCAACATTAAGATGTAAATATTTTGTAAATGTTTAATGTAAGTATAAATTTAATATTTATAATCTCAAATAATTCAAAGTTTTTACAAAAATACAAGATTTCAACTTACGATTCTGTTTTAAAACCATAATATGATCAGTACCATATGTAATGCAAATGAAAAATAAATTTTTCAACTGTTTAAAATATTTTATACTACTAAATGTTTTAAATATGACTTTAATAATTTCAAACTTATAAGGTTGCTTAAGCTAAAAGAATAAAAATTTTGTTTACTAATAGAATGCGAAAAAAATACCATTTATGAATCTACAGTATGTACATATGAATATATAATTGTATACTATATTGTGCGACATCATGAAAAAAATTTCATAAGAACATAATTAACAAAAAAATTTACAACTTTTTAAGTCATGTCAAATAAAAAAAATTATATTAAGAGCTATGCATTTATTGTTATAAGTAAAGATTCATAATCTTTTCATTTAACAACTTGAATGTCTTTGTATACTTTTCCAAAATATACTTTTATAAAAATATGAAAAAAAATTTAAAAGAAGTCCTAAATTTCTTTTTTTTTCGGAAAGGTGTATACTCAATCACATTCAAAAGGAACTCCTTTTGCGTACTCAGTTGTTATGATTCATTGCATACTCAATATTAGTACAATCAAGTTTCATTATTTTTCAAAGCAAAAGGGAGAAACTGTGGGAAAAGACTGGAAGAAACTTCATGAAAAAATTAGAGAATGTTACATAAAATATTCTTTTATATAAAACTACCTGATACATCCTTTTATTCACGGGTGAACTGGAAAACATGATAGGACAAAAATGTGGTTTTAATTTTGAATAATTTTAAATGAACTTCGAATTAGAGACTCCAACGTAAAAAAAAATTTAGTAAATAAAAAATAGTAAAGTCCATTATATTAATAAAGCTGAAATTATCTAATATTTTCCACTCTCATCTGAAAAAAGTGATCCAATAAAGAATAAAAAGGCAACAAAATTTAAGAGAAAATTCAAAAATAGATTTATTTTTACGAATACTTGGTAAGCATAAAAAATTACTTCAGCATGAAGTTAAAAAATATAAAAATATAAAATTCACGCAATCATTTGTATCAAGACCAAATTTTTGATTTTTCCATTTAGTATGCTGATGTACAGAGATTATTTGTATTAATAACACATCAACACCTTTGATCTATAACTAAGAAAAATTATTTTATACTGTACCCTCTAAATTTCAATCTAAACACTCAATTCGTCTAAAATAAATAGACTTAGAAATCTTATTCTTTAAATTCTTTCTTCACTAATTGTAACCAAAAACGAAATGGAGTCCCAAATTTAAAAAGTTAAACAATGTTTATTAAAAACAAAAGGTCACTGCTCAAAGATATCTCAAGTTCCAGTCTAAAGTCAATGGATAAATTTAAAATTCAAAAGTTATTCTATCAGTTTTGTTAAATAAATCGATGCTGCGGGCATCCGCAAATAAAAGGATAAAAGAAAGGTGGTTTGGAGGAAAAAATTCACCCAAAGTAAATTGAACTTTTTTTTTTTTTTTTGGAGTATGCTTTATGGCTGAAGCATCAGCGAAGCTCCCTAAAAATATTGGAGGGATAGATCAATGGTGTCGGTTTGTGTAAAATGCAAATTAATATAAAACCAGTCAGATTTATCTATAAATGCTAACCACATTCTGAAGTGAATTTGATCTAATCATTGGTTTCTTTATTGCGTTACAGTTTTAGTAAAAAGATATACCACAAATAATAAGATGAACTTAAGGTATCTGACTACCCTAAAATCGTGATTTTTTTCAAAAGTTGACAATTTTTTTTCATGATTTTATTTTATATGCCATCTTATTAGCTTTATAAAACTACCAAGTTTCTTATTTTCCATTCACTAGACCAAAAACTGCAAGTGTTTTAGTAAAAGCAGATACCATAAATTTACATAAGATGTCAAACTCTGAAATGCGTTTTACTCGAAATGTGTTTTTTTTAAGTTCAAATGGGGAAAATAATTGAAAATAAATTGTTGAAATTTTTTGTGTATGTTCTGTATAACAATAGAAGTGTTTTGACCTTCCGATTTTTCAATCACTGTTTTATTTCAAAATTTAGAGTTCTTTATGGGAATATAATCAATGTTATTTTAAGCAATTTCATATAATCACTAAGAAAAAAAGTGTCGTTTTTGAAAAAAATTAAAAATATCGCTTATCCGAAGGTCATTTAAAAAATATGAAAAACAAAAAAAACACCAAAATTGAGAATTTGTTCAAAAAATTTTTTCGAAAAGCGAGCCCTGTTTATTTTTTTTTTTTTTTTTTTTTTTTTTGTACTTTTCATCAGCTTTTCCCATTTTAATAATAAAAAATTTTTTTTTCCTGTTTTCAATTTTGGGTTTTTTCCAAATATACTAAATTTCTAAAAATCACAAAAAAAAATCCCTATATCTCCATTTTTCAAAAAAAAACTGTCGCAAGTAGTCATATACCTTAAAAATTACTTTCGATACAGAATAAATAATAATAATCAATTATTCAAAGCACGAAAGCTTTATTTACAATTATACGTTTAATGTTTTTATAATCTTAAAATGACCATCGATTTTAAAAAGCATTGATTTTAAAAAATTTAATATTAAAAAGTGTAATTATTTTTTTTATAATTATTTAGTTTTAATAATACTTAAATTTTATTAAATAACACATTAAAGCATCGATTGTTAATGGAACTTCTAGATATATCTTTAAATTCGTGACATTGTAGATGTACAACCACTTAAAAACAAATTTTTTCCTTTTCAAATCGAAATAATCTCTTACAAGTCAAATTCACTCATTTGTGAAAAAAAGACTTCTTTATGAACTAATTTATTTGAATACCTGACTGAACATTTATGAAATATTTTTCCTTTGCTTTTTATTTTATCTCTCTCTCTAAAATATCTGTTCTTCTTTCAGGTATCTCAAAAGATATTTTGTTAAGAAATTCAAGGCAAATTTGAATATCTATGTACTTATTCTAACTGAACTGAAATCGAATTGATTTGAATCAGATTATTTGCAATTTCTATCTCAAATATAAAACGCAGCAAATAAAAGTAAGTGAAAAGCAATTATTGAATATACATATTAACAATCGTGTCAGTTTTCTTTTGTACTTCTTTATCTAGTTATTTATATAAGGTAATAAAGGCATTTTATTCAGTTATACGCGCCGTTATACAAGTGCGTCTATTAATAAGTTTGGAACCGAAGGGACTAATTCTTATTTAAAAATCGGTTTACACAAAAAAAACTCGTGAATTTTTTTTTCTAATCAATGGTTAGCCTCTTCCGTTTCTACTACATTTTAAATATATTATTAGAAATTTTAAGAAAATATTAGGAGACATTGTTAGGATTACATTATGAGTTTCAATTTGTATTAAGTTTTCAACCTTAAAAACAGAATACATCAAATTAATTTGTTTTCAATCAATAAAATAAAAATATCATTGACTTTCTGAAAAACAAAAGTATTATTTGTTAATTGTCGCTGAATATTTGCACTAAATTCAAGTGCCTTTGAAAAACAAAACTTGCCAAAATTAAATGTTAAAAAAACTGAAAAAGATTTACGATATATTGGATATTTTAACTACTGATATCCCCCTGCTATAAAATATAAGTATTCTTTGAATGATAAGTATAAATTTACATTTGATAAGTAATTAAATAGTTTGTGGCTAATATATGTGACATTAAATCTTAAAGCATTCGAATACGTTCAGAGTATTATTTTTAAAGTAGCACACTAAAACAATATAAATACGTTTTAGGGTTCAATACCAGTAAATGTTAATCGGCTATACTTAAAATAAACTATTTAAATTTTACAAAAAAATCCAAATATAAAGTTAAATTTTAGTAGTTTTTTAATTATTTACAGCATTCAGAGAAAAAGTAATAAACATATTTCAAAATAAAAGTATTACTAAAATGAATTTAGCCTATTTATCTAGGAATGTTTAAAATTTTAAGTTTTATTAAAATACAAAAAAATTTTAGAGGAGGTCGAATAAATGTCACAAGAAACATGACACATTTATGATTCTGTTATTGATATAATAGGCCATTACTCAAAAAATATTCACACAGTAAAAAAGAATAATTTTATAGTACCTTCTTTAGAAGTAATACAAATATCAAGTTCAAAAAGTTTCATATAAATACAATTATAATATTTTGAGTTACCAGACTCGTCATGATAGAATTTGAACCATTTAAACGACCCTTCTGATGGATTAAAGACTCATTTCCACTTTTTCTACTTTTCTGTAATTTATTGTAGTTCGGTCTCTGTATAAAGCAAAAGTAAAATCATGTATGTTTTATAAAGTAAAAACAAATCCAAAACTATGTGTTTGGTTTGAAATTAGTCACTTAAACGTATTCGGATAAATTAATAATTATAACAAGGTGAAAGAAAATAGATGCTTTGTCAAAAACCACTGAATTAGCATTCTAACAATCGTTTTTATGCCAACGTAACAGTTTATAAGTTTTATTTAACTCGCAACCAATGACATTCATCATTTATCATATACCTCATAATACACTTTTTTTTATCGCTCAGCGTCAGAGTAATATATCACTCTTCTTTCGAGAATGAATCTCTGAGATTTATGTGACTGTTCCTTTAACTATATAAGAGAAGACATATTTCAGTCCTATAAATCATCCACTTCCTAAAAGTTATTGTAAGAGAAACTTTTTCATTATTTTAAGAAGCCTGATAAACATGATGCAAGAAAATTCGTTTATGAAGTTATCTTTTCATTATTCCTAGATAAATAATGTTTTAGTGATCTACAAATTGATCAGAAAAATGTTGCTTTGTAACGTAACACTGTTATTTAATTTTTTTATGTTTTAAACCCCCTTTATTTAAAAGTTGATTTTAATTTTATTTGGCACAAAAAAAAATTTGGAAATTATTTTTAAGAATAAAAAAAAACCCAAATTTTAAAAAAAAAGGGGGGGTTTTTTTTATAAAAATTCCGGCAATAAGCGCCCCTTTCCTTTCCCTTAATTTTTTTAATTTTTTAGGTATTTTGGGTCGTAAAAAGTTAACCCCTTTCTTTTTATAAGAAATTGAAAAAAATTAGAAAGTTTAAAAAAGAAATGTTTCGGAATATTTATTCCAGGTTTTACCCCTAGTTTTTTGACAAAAATATTTTCTGCAAAAAATTTACAATTTTTTTAGTTCATAAGGCAAGTCTTTTTGAAAAAAAATACTTTCTGGATACATAAAAGAAGAAAATTTTTTTGGGTTTTTATCTCTTCTGTTTTTTTTAAAGCTATCTTTTTTTAGGGGGCCCCGTATAACGCCCCCCTTTAAATTTCGATCTTATTTTTTTTAAAATTTAAAATTTTATTTTTGGGTTTTTACGGTACATTTTTTAAATTCCGACTTTTTAAAGGAATTTTTTTCTTAGAAAAATTTTAAAAAAGTAATTTTTTTTATTTTTTTTTTGGTTATCTTTTTATAATAGGGAAGTAAAAAATTAATTTAAAAAGAAAGGTACAAACAAAAAAAATTTTCCCCCGGGGGTTTTTTTAAAACCCAGACCCTCAGGGGGTTTTTTTTTCCAGACCAATTCCATACCATGTTAGTTTGTTTTAAATACTTTTTTTAAATAATTTATTTTTAATGCATTACAAAAAAATAATAAATGCCCCCTTGTTTTTTAAAGAGATACTTTAATGAAATTTAAAATTTTAAAATGTTTTTTTTGTTAAATTTCTTTTTTGTGAAAAAGAATTTCCCATCTTTTTACATAAAACATCAAAAATTTAAAAACTTTTAAAAAGTAAGCACCACCCATTCTTTTTAATTTTTTTAAGAAATAGAACCAAGTTTCCCAAAAGAAAAAAATTTTTTTAATTTTTAAAATTATAATTTTTTTATTAAAATTTATGTTTTTTTTTGTTGTTTTTTCTTCAATTTTAACCCTCTAGACAAGTTAAATGCAATTCCCAATTAATTTACTTTTACCCCTTAAAAATATTTTCAAAATAAAAAGTAAATAATTGAAAATCTTTACATTTGATGATTAATTTTTACAGCAGAATATGATTAGCACTGATTTTTTTTTAATATTTTGTTTGGGTTTTTTTTTCTACATTTATAAAATCCCAGATATTGAGCACTTAATAAATAAAATAAAAATTTCAATAAATCCATAATATCTTAATGAATAGAGATTTTTAGTTCTTCATAATTCTTGATCTATCTACAAAAAAATCAACAAAATGTTAGAAATATATAATATGAAAAAAAAATATTCCCTTTCACAAGTAAAGAAAAAACCTCTGTATAACAAAATTTGTATTGCAAATTTTTTCTATGTAGCGAACTTTTTCCGGGAACCCGAAAAAAATTTTTTTACGATTTTTTTTAAATAACCCCCCCAATAGGGGAAGGAATTTTCTATATAACAAACCCTTTTTCTTAGGGATTAAATTTTTTTTCCCCAACCCTTTTTTAAAGTATTTTTAAAAATTTCAAGTTATTCTCTTTAACACATTTTATGGTGGTCAAAAAATCTTAAACCCCGGTTTTTTATTAATCCCAACCCGCCGAGAAAAGAGTTCGGGACGTTTCATCCAAGAAATGCAACCTTTAACCCCATTGTCCAGTTCCCTAGAAACATCTTCGATATCCCTCTCACCTCAGTGGGTTTATCCCCCCGTTCCCCCTTTGTAATGGTGTTTATATTTTTTTTTGTAACCTTTTAAATTTAAAAATGTTCTTTTAAAATTCCATTTTTTTTATAAAGTTATTTTTTTTAGAAATTTTTTCATGATTCTTTTTAAAATTTTTTTTTTTTTTCTTGTAGTTTTTTTTTTTCCTTTTTAGGGGAAGATATATAAAATTTAAAAAATTATTTTTTTAAAAAAGGGGGATTAAATTTTCTTTTTTTTTTAAAATATAGTGTTTATGAATTTAAAAAATTTTTTTTATGTGGTTTATAAAAAAAGTATTTAAAAAGATAAAACCCCATATAACGAATTTTCCATATAACGAACTTTTTTCCGGGATTTTGCGACTTCGTTATACAGAGGTCCGATTGTAATGTATTCCTCTTCATAGAAAGAAATTTCGAATACAAAAAACTTAGAGAATTTATTTTTCTAAATATAATAGGTGCCCGTTATTCAATACTTTAAATGAAATCAATATATGTTGCTTTTCTTTTTCTCTCATTTCTTCATCAGTAATGCCTCTGAATTTTTATAGTCATTTTAATGTATATGTATGGGTGGAAATTAAAGCCCGCAAATATACTTAAGCAATCTAATTATTTAAGAGGATACACTACGAATTACCAAAAATTGGTCGAAAATTCAAATAAATCTTTTTAGCCTACATGTATTTTGCTAAAAAAAATCACATAATTTTTTATAATGTCACAAAATTTTAAATCTCTAAGTTAAAAAAAAAATTCAAAGTTATAATACCTTTTTTTTTCCTTTTATTTTCATTCCAGTGACAAATAAAAAATTCTGACTTTTTTTTCAGGAAGTAAAAATCATTAGTTTATCTTCATCTAAAATGCTACAGTTTTTTTTTTTCCTTTTTAGCCAAATTCTTTATATTTTTTTCTAACTACTGCTATGAGTACATGTAACAAAAGTTGATATGCACTTTTGAGTAAAAGCTGTATTTTTTTTTAAAAAAAATAGTTGATTTTAGAGTTTATACTTTTTTTTAAAATTTTCTTAAAAAATTCATAAACAAAAGTATTTTATGAATATTAGTCCCAGGTTTTGCAGCCCCTACCAATTTTTGGTACAAAATGAAATTTGATGTACTTGTAGATCAAATTTCATGCGCGTTCATCAATTATTGTAAGACTCGTAACATTTTAAAATTTCTTGATAAATTTAAAGAAAAAATTAAATAATTATTTTATTGTATTACAGTATTTTGAGCATAAAAAATGTTTTCATGGATATAGACGTAGGTTACAAGAAAAAAAAATTTAAGAACCATTAAATCAAAGATTCTCTTATAAATCTTATCGTGTCCTCTTAAGCTCTATAAAATGAAATATTTTCCTAAGAAAATCTGATATTAAAATATGATGTTACTATTCTACAATCCATGAAACTGCTCGCGTCATTGAAACGCTATCCCCACAAAATGTAAGTTTCTTGTGGTCGAAAGATTTGGGCTGATTTAATTATTTCGATCGATTTCGTCATATGTTTTTCTTTTCATTTACAAAAGCTGAAAGTTATTATTCAAAATCTTGCTTTTATTACTAGAAAATCGCTTTAAAATGTTTATTAATACTGTCTTAAAATATTAATTTAATGTTGTTATAAGTTTTTCACTGGTCAAAAACTTCTAATAATCTGATATATCAGTCACATAATGATATGCATTCCACAAATTCAGATGTGTAACGAATAGTTTGCTTTGAAATTTTTTTACCATACATTTTACTAATAACTGTAATAAAAGAATGTTCTCGTTTTCCTATTAAACTAATATGTTCAAAACAAAAATTGAGATAAAGCTATAGGATTTTTAAAATGTTTTCATGTTTCTGAAAATAAAGTAATTGAAATTTGGAAATTAAAAGCCCTCACGAGTTATCTTTCTATGTCAATTTATGTATCATGAAGTTTCCAGAAGCACTCTCTATCCAGAATTTCATTTCGATTTCAATATAAACTCGAAAACCTTTAAGGTTTTGAAGCTAAATATTATTAAAATATTTTTCAAAATGTTTGCTAACGCTCTATTGGTGACAGTGTTTCAGTGTATAAATTAAAACTAAATAATAATATTTAAACGAAAAATGTATTCTTAGTATGCAATAATATATTAAATGAAACAGAATTAGAATTTCTTATGTAATTTCAAAAGACATTTTCCTGGTGATCAGCAAGAAAAGTAATGCCTTGATTTTATTTTTTGAATAAGCACAATTATAATTCTAGTTTGAGATTGTATTACGAGTAATATTCATTTGAATAAAATTTGTACACTGGCATTTACGATTTAAACATATTTCACCCGGTACACATAATTTCTTGTATAAAAACGTCAAAACTATACTATTATTTGATGAAAAAATTCCACGTAAAACATAATGCAAGCTAATTTTGAAGATATTAAATTCAGTAAAATTAATTTTTAGAGCAGTATTCGTAATTGTTGCAGAGTTATAAAAATGTAAGATAATAATAACTTTGAAGTTCAGCTCATGCTTGCAAAAATATTAAAATCGGAAATTATGCCCACCGAATTCGGACTTCTCAAGTCACAATAAAGCTGTGATTATTCTTAAGACGTAAGTTTATTTTTATTTAGGAAATACAAAAAAGACAAAACTAAAAGAAAGCACGCCATTTAAGTATAAAATCATATTAAAATCGTCATTATTTGTCATATACAAATATTGAAATAATTCCAATATAATACAGGTCTTTTTTTCAAAAATAATTCATTATTTCTAAGAAAAATATTTGCTCTAAATGAAATGTTAGTTAATTTTCATATTATAAGCCAACAGGTTTTGGAGTGCATCTAGTATTTCAGAATCAGAACCTTAAATGAAAATTTTTGTATACTTATAATCTTTAAAAAATTTAATGAATAACCAAAAATAAATTAAACTTCTGATTTTTAAAAGAAATATATTTTCATAAAAGTAAACTTAAATCTCTAAAAAGAATTTTATTCCAAATTTTATAATCAAGCTATTTTTGTTACTTGTAGATAAGGTTTAAAGAAATTTTTATTGACAATAATTTTACATAAATAACATTTAAGAAAATTTTTATTATTAGAATTTCAATTCTTAGCATGAATAATAAAATCTTAATTCTTAAAATTTATTGATTATTAAAATTACTAATTTTGAATAAAAAAAATAAGTTTTTAAAATTCAATAATCATTTTTAAATATGTTTCTTACTAAAATCTCCCAATATATATTTAAATAGCTTTACTTTCATATTTAAATCAATTTTCACTTAATATTTTCCCCCTTGTTACAAATTACTAAGTCTGTTTCCATTAAGCTATGACGCATTTCTACGATGACCTTAACTGTAGGAAAACCAAGCCAATTTCTATTGAATTTTTAACTTTCTTTTTAATTCAAATTGGCAACACCCTATTTTTACTATACCAATTCAATTATTAGTAGCTTCTCAATTTCAATTTAAACCAAAAATACTTTAAGAATTTTTTTTATGAAATATTTCTATTTACCGTGGACAAATAATTCCGAAATCTTGAATTACCTGAATTAAAATGAACAATTGTAGTCTTTTAATCAAATGTAGATCATTTACAAATCTTTTTTTTTCTTTTTTTAATATTTTCTATTAAGGTATCCGACTACTTGCAACAACTTTTTTTTTAAAAAAAAAATGGAGGTATGGAAATTTTTTTCTGGTAAAAAATGCTAAAATTAAGAAAAGAAAAAAAAATTATTATTACTAAATAGGAAAAAAAGGGGTAAAAGTTTACAAAAATTACATAAATGGGCCCAATCTATACAAAAAGTTTATGAACAAATTCTCTTTTTTTCAATTTTGATGAGTTACTTTAGTTTTCCTTTTTGAAATAACCTTCAGGATAAGAGATATTTTAATTTTCATAAAAACTAGAGCGCTTTATCTTAGTTATTATATGAAATTGCTTTAGAAAAACAGTGATCCTATTCACAGAAGAGATTGTAAAATTTTTAATAAAACACAGTGATTGATAAATTTGTAGATTAAAATACTTCTACTATTACACAAAACATACACAAAAATTTTCAGTTAATTACTTTCAAAACTTTTTGACCAATCATTGTCTCCGTTTGATTTTTCAAAAAAAACACATTTCAAGTAAAACGTATTTTAAAGTTTGATATCTTGTTTAAAGTTATGCCATTCTGATTTTACTAAAACAATTGTAGTTTTTGTTCCAATGAATGGAAAATAAAATACTTGGTATTTTGACCGTCTACAAAATAAAACCATTAAAAAAAAATTGCCATTTGTTTTTTTTTTTTGAAAAAAAATCACGATTTTAAGGTAGTCGGATACCTTAATCCCTCCATTTCCTCTCTATGCATATTACAAACATCTGCAAATCGCACTCACCTCCGACGTTTCACGTAGCATGCAAATACACCAGAATCTCCTCTCCCCTTCAGAACTTCGACAGAAGATCCAGAAGACCAACGAAAAGACCCTTTAGAATCCTCTCGTACCTCGCCTCTCCTGAGCAGAAGCTGATGATGGGGGAATTTGGAGTGTTGCGAGAAGATCCGGTGGAATGTCCGGGGTTTCAGGAATCCAGCTTGAGGAAAACGGATTCGCCGTCTGAACAAGACCTCTGGAGTGCTTGTCCGGGAGTGGAGGCAGGGTTTGTGACGTCATAGACCAGATCGATCCAGGGATCCTTTTCATTGCCACCTGGCGTACTGCTAATGCACTTGTCGCGCACGCTGGAAAATGCACATGCGAGACCAGGGAGTCAACGAGGAAAAGACCTACCAGGGCTGAAAAGTCATTGCCAAATGCTTGTTGCATATGGGAGGGGGAAGGAACAATCGTGTGTAGAATTCGAAATGAGAAGTAGATTTTTTTTTTATGGTGACGCTACTTTTGTCGTGGAGATTGTAATTGAAAATTTCTGTGCCGTAACTATTTGATCATATTTGCTTAACGTTCTTTTCGATTTATTTTTAAATAATGCCTGTGAGAGATAATTTGCTTAATTTCGCAAGCCTCAAAATATTCTAAGACATGCAAATTTCCGTTCAGAATTAAAGAAATGCAAACAATGAATGGAATGGAAATAAAATTGAACATGAAAAAAAAATGTATTCAGCTATTGAGTTATATTTTTAAAACCTGGAGGAAATTGAAAATTAGTTATAAATTCCTGACCAATAAAATTTTCATATTTTTTTTTTTTTCCATTTTTGTAAATTGCTTATGAGTATTTTCGTATGGGAAAAAAATGTTTTCTTCATATGTTTAGAAACGCAGAAAAATATGCATATTTTCTTGTTAACTTTTAAAATAACATTAAGAGTTAACAATATGGGAATAAGTATAGAATGAAAAAGAGATCTGTTTTTGTCTTTGATGGGACAACGCAATCATATTTTTGCTATAAATTTCAGTTTGACAAAAATTGCGGCCGTGGTAACCTAGTGGTCAAGGTGGCCGAGAATGCCTAGTTCGAGCCTAGAATGCTTTTTTTATTGTATAATTGAGGAACACAAAAAAACCCTAAATGTTTGCGTTTTCTAAGTACATTCCGCATGCTATGAAGAACGTTTTATATATCTTAAAAAAGGATTTCTCTCATATAAAACATTTTCACGTTCGTACCTCTTTTCCAAATGGTTGAGTTTTTTTTTGTGCATGTTTATATGAGATTATAATATATATATGTACTAACAATTTGAAGCATGATGTAATACAAAGTATCACATTGCAATCTGAACAGAAATACACAGGCTTTTTTTTGGATTATTTTTTCCATGTTAATTTTTCTCAAGCAACAGACTATGCATTTTGTCTTACTAATCCCAGTTCCTTGTTGAAATATTTCAACAATCTAAATTTCTGCCTTCAATGAAAAATCACCACCTTCCTCACATATAAAAACCGGGTGAGAAGCATTTCAGTACCATGGAAGCATCTCTTAAACATACTACCACTGATAATCTCATTATAATAATTAAAAATACGTGCAAATAAAATACCGGCAAAAAAAAATATCGGTACCTGAATAGCATACGAGCGAACCGGTTGCGGTCAACTTTTGGTAGCCCTTACGGTGTACGGGCATACCGGTTAAGGGGTTAATTCATAAACACGTTGCAAATATTTCCCGTGATAACGATCTTGCCTCCTAATGAAATAGCAACGATGAATGTACTGCACCCTGTTTTTACAAAGTCCAGAGAAGAGTCCTTATTTTGGGGCCTCATTATATATAATTTACTACTATCTCAACTGTTTTACCACACTATTTATACCAAGACTCATTTCTTTAAAAGCCAGAACTTCTCTGTGGGTCATGTAATGTGTCCAGATACATCGTTAAGAGTTTTGTTTCACATGTGCTTGTACACTTTGGAATCTTCCAGACATTGTACGAGCATCATCGGTGCATATTTCATTCTATGTTTGCCTCGTTTATAAAATCCTTTAAAACGTCAAATAATACTAGCGCTGTTGTTTTTGGAGTTTTGCTGGTTTACACAAGAGTAGTACTTCTACTGCTGACATACTAACAGAAAATCGAAAATACGCTTTTATTGCCATCTCAGTTGCTTCAAGATGAATTGAAAATAATTTGTTACGCGCGAAACTTCCCAAAAGGCTGCTGCTGTAAATCTTCAGTTATATCATCTAATGGATAATAGTATCATTTAATAGAGAAGTATGGATTGCAATGGTTTAACAAAATGAACATCAAGCATAATTTCTACGATCTCAACTGCAGCTGGCAAATGGCAAAATAAGATCTTCGCCAATGGTGTGAGGCATTTTGCGTCTGTTTGCTTCATATGAGACTTCGAAAGAAACAAGCAAAGTTTTTTCATTCACAAACAGTTTTTTTAAATGGTTTTTGCACCTCAAATGATTTTAATTTTAATTCAAAGAATACACACGGTTTGTTAATGTACTCACCATGAAGCGTTTCCAAATGTTGTTTAAGTTTATTAGATTTCATATACTACCTACTGCAAATATTTTTAAACAATTCCATTTTTAAACACAACATTTCTTCTTCTCCATTTACTTCAGAAGTAGTAAACCCAAAATTTAAGTATTTTAGGGAGAGTTCTGATTCTTGTTTGTTTACTTGTTGGTGCTTTTTCATCGTCTAATGTCCGTTTAGGACTTAAAAAGTTATCCATGATTCTGTTCAAATCTACTACCTCAAATATTTATTACCGTGAATTGCAATTAGCAATTACAAAATTCACATCCAAGATAGATTCGGTAGCGATAGAAGAATTGACTCGACCTAGACTGGAATTGAACGAGGTGCAGCATTTATATATATTTTGAGCAGACTTTCGATAGGTTGCCCAGACAGTTGCACGCATTTCCGCAAGAATTCCAGATGTGGAGGATATAACAAAGAGAGCAACAGAAACTGGACTGTTATTTGTACTTTTAGAAATGGATGATTGAGGAAACAAACATTTAATTTAATTAAAAATTATTTTGTAATCTTTCCAATTCAGAAATTAGAAAAGAAAAATAACAAAATACTCATCCTCTAACTTGAACGTAACTTACTTAAAATATCTTACTTACCACTTGCATCTTTACTTATCTTATAATAACTTGTACGATTTTATAGTTAAGTTGGCATGGCAGCTTTAGCGTCTAAGTACATTATTATTGTATTCAATACATTGTTGTTGAAAATTATGATTAAAATTTGTTTCGCAAATATTGAAAGTTTGAGAAGCACTGACATAAAAGTATAGTCAGCAGGAAAACGTTTTAGACAATGTAGATGAGTAGATATTGTGAGTTCTAGAACCGGTAATAAGATAAACAAGTATGCCTATCTAACTTAGCACGTTACTCGTGTCTATTTAACTGCAAGACAGATGTACTTGTTTGTATTTACTTTCAAATTGTTCTACAAGCGAACGAACAATGTCTCTCCATCCTATTGCCTAAAATATTTTAGCTCCAACTACGCCTCAATGAGCGATATTTTGTCATGCAGCAGTTTAACATTTAAAAATTAATTAAATTTATGCTTTGAAAATATCCATCTGTCAGACGGGGAAAATATTTTTGTGCTATTATATAGAACTTCATTTCACTCGTTGAATCATTGTAATCTTTCCCGTTTGTGATATTGATTTTTGTGAGTTTTGAGTCTGTTAAATAAAATAAATATATTATTAAATATATTATTGTAGCATTCTCGTTTGATATTCTAATCCATAGAAAATACTGTAATAATATGTAATTTGGGAGGAAATATCCGTTTTCGGGTTTCTTGAGTTCAAAACATTGACTTTTACAAATGCATATATATTTTGGTATTTAACCCTCCAAGCGGTCTGCACGTAAAATTCCGCCATTTCAGAGATGCTTTTTCTGCCTTCAAGCAAGATTCCCAAAAGCGACCGAGCCGCATTCTTAAAAATACGGCTCAACCGCTTTTGAGAACCCCACCTGAAAGCAAAAAAATATGTCAGATGCATTTTTGAAGCATCTCCAGAATGGCAAGACTTTAAGTGCAGACCGCTTAGAGAGTTAAAGCGAAGAGAATTTTCAGATGTGGTTGATTATCTCTAAAACGGATGCATCTTAATAACTTTGATTTGTACATAGGGTTGGTATAATACAAAAAATAACCATTAAACAGTTGTAACACACAAGCAGAGTCCTTCATAGCACCTATCGGAAAAAGGAATGAAACAGCAGCTGCAGAATAGAACAAAAAAAGGGTTAATAGAGGGTATGATCTCTTTTAACATACAGGCCTCGCATTGAGATTTTATCCTGGAAAGAAGAGAGTTTATGAGTTCCTGTGACAATTGGTCCCTTTTTCTCAGCAAAACTCTTTTGCCTTGAATGGCGCTCGAGAGAGAGGGTTGTAAGTTGCAATTGTTCTACCCAGAGCGTTCCAGGAATGCCTTATATGGTTGGCGTTCTGGAGATCTGCCTGACCAGTCCACCCGGCAAATATCCTCACTTTCCAGGAATTCTTCGACCAGATTAACATTATGTGGCCTCGCAATGCCATCCATTAAAATGAAATCACGGGCAAATGCATTCGTGAAAACATTAGACTTCAAGACCTAATCCCAATACCTCACAGCAATTACAGTGCCTTTTTCAAAGCCACGGATGTGTGTGAGGCCATCCAACGTCATGCCTGCCGAGAACCATCAAGCCTCCACTACCACAATGGTCGATTTCTCGAACAATGGAGAACAGGTAATGGATTCTTGGTTTCCTCTATATTAATTAATACGAGAATCACTAGTTAAGCTGAATAGAGGTTCACGAGTGAAGAGAACTATCTCCCATTGATCCATGCACATCAATCGCTATTATCTTTCCACCATTTAAAATCTACTCTCCTGTTCGCAGAGCTGAGCCAGACCCAAACAATAGATTTTCTTGTAGATCTCATATAGTCTTCTTGAAACAGCAAGCCTTGAAAAATGGGTTCCTATGGCCGCATACAACTCATGAAAGAGTTGAGAAGCTGTAACATCCCTGTTACGCCTCGCTATAATAGACAAATGGCTATCTTTAATGGCCCAACCTGGCTCTAGGATGGTTTTTCCCATGCTTTCTCTCAGCGGGTCCGGTATTCTGAACTAATTCCGTAAGTTGTCAACGATGCTGGGCTTTAAAACGAATTATCTATATATCTGGATTTGAGATTGGCCTGCTTCAAGCCCACCCATCATTATCCACCTCATTCCATCATCTAAACGTTGGTGGTCAATCGTTTAAAATGTTTTAATTTTAATTTAACCGATTATTACGAAAAACACACCAAGAAATTAACTACGAAAATTTCGAAACCATGAAAAAAAAAACGAAATGTGGGTTTTGGCACTCGAGCTTATAAATCCTGTTCATTGACTAGATCCGCCCATACATGCATATATTGTGTATTCCATGTATAACATTTGCATCTTTATTTCAAAACATTATTTTTACACTTCGTTCAATTATTTTCATGAAATTCGACAAAATATACAAGTTTTCTTTGTTTGAACACCAGTGTACATGCTTGTATATGTAGATTGTCTTAATTAATTAATTTGTAAACTTAATTAGTAGATGTTTTTCTACTCTTGATTGATTGGTGTAAAAATGAACGACTGATAGAACCACGATATCCGAATTATAGAAAGAATATGCATTTGCTTAAGAGAAAGGGATATTGTTATTGATAACAACATAAAACATGCATTTCCGACGTTTTTCCTGCTGTTGCATTTTAGAAAACCCGTTTTTTTTTCTATGTTTCCCTACTACAAGCAATTTTGAAAACTATGTTTTCTTGAAAGTTATTTCAAAAATGCACTATTTCCTATGACAATATATCACGATTTTTTTCTTAATAATCAAGGGAGTTCACGGAGGACTTTACCTTTTGAGTAATTTTTTGTGCAAAACTTTCGCAGAGAAATCGCTCTACTTAAAGTGAAAGTTTATGAGAGTATAGCCTTTTTCCTAAATGTAAATATTCGTCTCGTATTATCAATAATAAACGTTACAGATAATGCATGTTTTATTTATTCTACTATATTAATTTTTCAAAGCATAAGATTTCTCATCTATGGTATAAATATATTTGAAAAAGTCTATCTCTAAAAATTATTGCTGTCCAAAAAAAATTTAACTTATAAATACTCTTTATTAGTTATTTTTACTAGCTTTTCTAACAATTTTAACAAAAAGATTTTTTTAGAGTTCTTTAAAATATTTAAGTTCATTTTTCATTCCATTTATATAAATTTTCAAATAACTTAAATTTGTTTTAAGTTGCAATTGTTCAAAAATAACTTAAATGGTCAAATAATTGTATAGTTCTAAGCAATAATATTGGAATAATTTTTTGAGTAAATGTATTATTTTATTTTCTCAGATACCAATTTAAAAATTTATAAAAAACTGACTGTATCAAAGAAATTTTACTACAAGATTTGATTAAGTTTTGAAAAATGAATAGCAGTTGCAAATTTAAGAAACTTAGCTTCCTTTGGAATAATTTTTTTTTT